>BJCO01744167.1:0-23805 GCA_018326465.1 Flaveria floridana | reverse complement strand
TATGGCCTCCAGTCGGTCGCCTAGCCCTAGCTGATGCAGAATGTAGTTCATCCCGAACCCAATCTGCCATTTTCGACCTCCAAACTCATCCAAACCCATTCTAAGCCCAAATCAACCATCCTAAACCTTAGTAATGCATACTACAACACCATTCAAGCACACACAAGCCCAAGAACATACTCTAAACGCATCACATGCAAACACACCCAAATGGGTCAAACACACACACATACAAAAACGGGTTTACTATGTGTTCCAACCCCAAATTAGTTGAAAGCGAGTAAAATAGGGATCCTAGAACTCACACAAACTACAAGAAGAAGAAGGGCTTCGTCTAGACCCGTTACACGACGATTTTGCACACTCGAACCAAGCTTTCTTCTTCTCTTCTCCCCTTTCTCTCTTCTTTCTCTATTTTGTTGTTGAAATGTGGGTGTGGGGAGGGGTAAGGGTTGCCCTCTCCCTTCAAATATCCCCATTCTCCTAACTTTCTCACGTTGGCGAGTTTGGTCCCCCGACTTTGGACTTTATTTCTTTTTCTTCTTTCGTCGGCTTTAAGAAAAATATCCGGGTGTTACAATACTAAACAAAAAAATAAAACCCAAACCTCCATAAACCCCCTTGCACGGCCGAACCCCCCTCTCCCTCAAACCATTCGAATTTGATCAAGCACAAGTACCAAGCCTCGATTTTGGTTGTGATTCAGGTTTACAAGTTGTTTGCAAGTGCTAATCATCCCTGTGTTTGCAAGAAATTTCATGGCTTTTGGTTCTTGATGAACCCTAATTCGAATTCTAGGGTAAAAGTTGAAATTGATGATGTTTGATGATGATATAATGATAGTTTTGATGTATTGTTGCTTGATTGTGATGATTTATACAAGAAATCCATGATTTTTGATGACCTAGTTCATACCTTACCTAAAATAGTAACTTTTGATCATGAGATTATGCAATTGATGGTTGTTGGTGATTTTAAGATGTTAATTGTGTTCAACAAATGTTGCTTAATGATAATTATGCAAGTATTTGGTGAAATTTGGTATCTTGTTCATAGATTGCCCGAAATAGTAACTTTTGTATTATGAAGATACATGTTCTAGTAAATTATGTGTGATTAATGTGTTTGAATGGTATCTATGAACTAGTCTAGGCATATTATTGGTGAATCTATATTGAGGTTAATGAAAGTTAGGTTTCTGGATGCTACTTTCCCAAAAAGGAAACTTTGTTGGTACAAATTGTATGAATTGGTGATTTTGGTCATGGTTTTATGTTAGGAGCATGTTAGGTTACTCAGGATGATGTCATGTATATTAAAATGTGTGAGTTGGGTCATTTGGATGGTTGATGAACTATTTAGGCAAATTTAGGATTTCTTGGGAACTGTGCAAATATGATGCACAAAGCATAAGTCTATGCTTGGGTATTGTGTTATGGTGTTAAAATATAAAATGTGATTTATGTACATGGTTAGTATGATAATCTTTGCAAACAAAATTGTTAATATGATAGAGTATTGATATGAACAAGTAGGCAACTTAACATGTCACCAACAGGTCAAACGAGTCAACTAGTCAACTGTGACTTCCCTTTCAAAGTCATTTGAGACAATGTCTTGCTTAAGCACTTAGGTTTTGGTTAGCTATTCTTGTCTGGTACATACAAACATACATGATCTTGGTAATCTTTGATGGGTTGCCTTCCTACTCTTTAATTGTGTTGCTTGTTTTGCTTGTGTGCACACCAGGTGAGTTCATGCCCCATTGTTTTACTTACTTCCTTTTTAGGGGAGATGGCATACTATTTTATCTTACAAATGCTTTACATTGATAAGTTGTGTTAGTATAACGTAGTGTATCATACCATGAAAGCCCTCAGACTTTTGGATCATTAATAATGGTAACTAGCGGGAAATGCTGGGTATTACTACTGGGCCTGACAAGCCCCACCAGTGCGACTCGAGGTCAAATGGGTGCAATATTGTCCTAAACACAAACATCATCATAACTTGGTATGTTGTGATGGGAGGCAAACAAACGAAACACATGTCAACTTTGATCATGAAATCACTATAGTTATTACTTATGGATATAGACCAGCTATCTATTTCAATGCACTTCTTATATTTTACAACTATTACTCATTTTGTTAAACACAAACTCTTGAACTCACCAACCATTATGTTGACTCTTTTAGTATGCTATTCTCAAGTCGAGGTTAACAACTGCCCTTGGAGCATGCACGAGTCAAGCATGCATTTGAAAACATGAACTGTTACTTATTGGTTTTATCATACATTCTAGTTTTAAACATGGTTTGGCGTGTTTTGCAAATATTATATTTCTAGTACTTTGGGTTCAACTTATTTACAAAACACTTTCTCAAATGTTTTAATGTTTTTAAACTTTGAGTTATTTCAGACGTTGCATATAGTGTCGTTCTGAGTAATTAATGACTGGGATCCTGGTTTGTTCACATGCCTCGCGGTAAAACCCGCACGTGGATTTTGAGGGTGTGACACCTAATTTCACATGTAATTTTAATCATTCAAATTAGAGTTCAATATACATCAAAATTTACTTACATTCTTGTTCATCTATTTCTTATTCAATCTTATTACCATGATGATTATATTTCGTGTTATTGTCACGAGATCGATCTGATTCATAAAGTGTTGATCCTTACCAGACTCCATGTGCTAATGAACTGGCTCTTATGCTCTAACATCACTTTGATCTCAGCAAGCTACTTCGTGCATGTTATGTATCTCACGATCCATCTTTGACATGAAGGTGATGAATGCTTATACTGGTAGGCGAGGTAAAGGTGGTAGTGCTTGTATAGTGGTAGGAGTGGCTGGTATGAGATGTAGAGGTACGCGCTCCTCCTGTGTTGAGTGCATGATTAGATCAGGAAGCCACTCCTGGGTATTACCCATGATGTGAATGTGTGAAGGCTCCTCGTACACCTTGGAGTTATAAATGGGCTCGAGTCGACGGCTCTTCAGCTCAGCAGGTGAAGAAGGTTGTGCGGGTGATGTTGGTAGTGGGATGAGATCTACGATCTCCTTGTATACAAGGGGTGATGTTGGCGATATGTGTGATATGGCTTTTTTAGGGTAATATGTGTACGAAGTTAATGTATACATGAAAGTAAGAAAAAGCGATGTGTTTGTACAATGCTAGTGTAGTTGCTAAGGATATTGTTTGGATGATAATGCAACCTAGTTCTGTATAACCTTAGGATCTGATACCAATTTGCCACACCCTCAAATTCCACATGTGGGGTTCTACCACAAGGCATGTGAAAAATCAGGATCTCAATCATTAGTCATGTCAAACGACATTAAATGAATTTAAATAAAACGTTCAATCATGACAAAAATATGGTTTCAAAGTAAATGTTGCGAAGAGTGGAATAACTTTAAGACCCAATGTAAGTAAATGCGTAAAACATGGTGCCCTTAAATAGTAAATAAAAGTAAACAAAACAGTTTAAATGTTTGCAAAAGCATGTGATTCCAGTATGTAACCCTACTCCTTATTTGTGATAGCTACCTGAGAAAACATGCTAAATGTATCAACATAATGGTTGGTGATTTCACATGTTTAATATATAAGTAATGAGTTTGAAATGTTTGCATAATAAAGCAAACAAAGGTATATCATAGGTAGTTAGCCTATGTTCATGTTACTTAGCGTTTTGAATCGAGCCTGATTGTTTAAATGTTGTTTGCCTTCAGCCACATCTATCACGAACAATGGCTAAATGTTAGGTCAATATTACACCCATTCGACCTTCAGTTGGTTTAGTACGACTAACACAGGTGGAATTTGTCAAACCCATTAGTACTACTCAAAATTACCTCGCTAGCTCTTTACTAGTGGTTCTATATGTAATGACTATTGTGATAAATTAATGAATGTATGTTCATGATGGTCACATAAAACCATTGTATCCAAACAACTCTAATTGTTGATGTGTTTGAAAAAAGTTTAACATGTTTATCAAGTTTGACCAAAGTTGACAAGTTTAACCCAACAACCCATTGGTGACTCATTTAAGTGAAATCATGTTTTAATCATGCTCATACAATCCAAATCACATTTCACATAACATTTCATTTTGGATTTCTATTTTTGAAAAGTTTCTATTTTTGTAAATTTTGATTTTCGTATCACATGTTTAATCTTTTCACTAAAAATAATCTAGCGTATCATTACATGTATGATAGATCATATGTAAATCATCAAATTCCCTAACTTAGCAAGTTAAGAACATCTAAAATCTAATCATGAGTAAAGTTTCCATTTTTGAAAACTTATGATCACAACTTGGACATTATACAATTTAAGTACCCAACAAGTTTCTACGATCAATATAATCAATTTCAATCACCAAACATACACTACATGTGTAGAACTCATTCAAAAAATTACTAATTCAAGAAAGTTACTATTATTAGAAATGTATGAATATATGACATGTTTTTCATGATTTAACTATTCCCAAATCATTTCTATGTCCTACACATAGCATAACTATCATCACAATCCATCAATTTTGCTTAAAATCCAATTCACAAACCAACTTTGTAAATAAAGCTTTATTAGTATGCCCATGAAACCGAGCCAAATTCTCATAATCAAATCACTAAATTTCATCCATATGATTTGTGTAACCTAATAGCATCAATATAGCATCTCAATTGCATCAATCATCCATAATTCATACAAATCCCCAAACAAAACTTACTAATGTTAGTAAGCTATTTCATACAAATCCCCAAACAAAACTTACTAATGTTTGTAAGTCTCGATTTTCAAGAAAAAATAAGTTTTTCAACAATTCTGATCGGTACAATCATCATAGAACATCATAATAACGCATACTCCACATTCAATTTACAAAATTGATAGTTTAGACGTGTGTTTGGACAACTTAGGATTTCACGAACATAGTATATCAAAACTCATATTATTCAACCAATTACTTACGTGGAATCACAAGAAATCAAGTATTAAAGCTTATTTGATGCATAAAACGTCAGATTTCAATATCAATTTTCAAGAACAAGCTCAAACAATGATGTGTTCGGGGGGAAGGGTTGCGCAAAAGGGATGGGGGCGACCGAATGGGGGATGGGGGCGACCGAATGGGGGATGGGGGCGACCGAATGGGGGATGGGAGCGACCGAATGGGGATGGGGGCGACCGAATGGGGGATGGGAGTTAGGGTTGGGAGTTTAATTTCCTCTTTGTTTTTACAAATGTAACTCTTACAATTTTTATACAATGGTACTGGGTGATCCACAGGTGGATTTTTCTAAATCGTAAAACTAGAACTTTCATATTATTCAATTAAACTCTAAATGATTCAAATAAAGTCCAGTCTATTGATTTAAAGCAATTTCAATAATAATTAATTTATAAAAACCGTAAACACATAAAAACACGTAAATGCTTGAAATTTTGCAATTTTCATCTCAAAGCTATCATCTAAGCATGATATCACATAACATATTATTCCACATCAATTATATTTGTCTTGAATGTTATTTTGATAAATCACCAACATTCAGTGACAAGACTCGCGTGTGATCCGATAATCTCCAAATTACTGTTACGTGAATGTTCGTGTAATAACTAACATGTTTAATTAACCAAATAAAATGCATGCATGAGTGATCAAATATGTTTGTGTTTGATAGAAAATGACTTGAAAATGCTAGGTGATACTTCTATTATTGATTTCCGTTATTGTGTGATCTCTGTGGATTTTTTCTTAGAAATATATATGGCTTTATCTAATGAAAATAAAATCGAACATCTCTCAAATTTTCCCTCAATTTAAACGTTTTGTTGAAAGGTGTTTTCAATAACCCTTTGTGTTTTTATTTTTAGACAACGAGGGAGGGTATCAAAAACTTATCTCCCTCCTTTAGTTTCTTGGTATATCACACCCTACCCTTCACCCCCGTATAAACCTGAGCAAAACGGCATTGCCAAAAGACGACACCATCATATTGTAGATACTTGTCTATCGTTACTTCATTTTGCTCGATTACCTATCACCTTTTAGACTCATACATTTCAAGTAGTAGTTTATCTTATTAACCACTAGCCCACACCTATTCTTGACTAGCAAAGTCCATTCCATATCTTACATGGTCGAGGTCAAAATTATACAACCCTTAGCCATTTGAATGTTTTGTTATCCCTTCCTTTGCCAGGATGATACATCCAAACTTTATCCTCGTTCCTCGAAGTGTGTTTTTCTTAGGTATTCATCTTCTAAAGCTTCATATAAGTGTCTTAAACTTAACACCCAACAATTGTTACTCAAGACAAGTTAGAGGTGTACAAACCGGGTTTGGGGCCCAAACCGGTTCGGGGTCCAAATCGAAACCGGTTTGGTCAAAGTTGGTCAAAACCGGTTTGGCCCCAAACCGGTTCGGGTTGGAATCGGTTCCGAACCCAAAAATCCCAACCCTATCAACCGGTTTGGGTCGGTTTGGAAACCGGTTCGGCCCAAACCGTTTTTTTTTTTTTGAAAATTTGGATTTTTTTATATTCAAAGAAAATTTTAAACTTTTTATCAAAACATTTAAAACATAAAAAAATTTATATAATTTAAACAATTTATAACATTTATAAACATATAAAAACATTTAAACAAATTAAAACATTTAAATAATTTAAAACATTTATAAACATATATATACAATTTTAAACACAAGTAAAGTATATAAAACTGTAAGGATTCCTATAAGTCTGATGCAGTCAAAACACTCTAAGTCTTCCTGCATGTTGTACAGAACATGAAGTAGAAATACTTCGGAAGTTTTACACTTCATAAATATTCTAAGTGTAAAATCTTCCGAATCCAAGACCAATATCTTCCGAAGCCAGAAATGAAGTCTTCCGAAGCTTCAAAAGACAAAGTCTTCCGAAGCCAAAGAACCAAGACAAATTCTTCCGAATACTTTTATCAGACATGCTTTTATCTGATGTACTTTTTCTGTAAAGCTGAACCACTTTTCCGCTGCCCACTCTGGTTGGTCACCAACTTGCATGAGTTGGTGAAAAGGTCCATGCTTTAGGAAAACTGTACATTGAGGTCTTGGGTCCAACCTTTCTACTTTATGTACTTTTATCCTTTTTGTAATAAATTAGGATGTGAGCTATGACATGTTATAGTCACTAGTCAAAAGGCAATATGCCTTTTGACTCTACATAGATTTTGTTGTCTAGTTCATGTATCCAGCTGGCCTTCAAAGTATGGTCGGCTGTAGGTTGTCGTATATAGTGTCTCAAGTCTTGTAACTTAGTATGGTGTATGCTTATACTTGAATACTTGTAACTTTGAACTTGAGAAGCAATATACAGCATCCTTGAAAACCAACTACTTGTGTTGTTATCTTGTTCTGTTTCTAAGTTTACTTGTGTTCTTTGCATCACCATAACTAGTTCCCAATTTGATCTGTTAAGTGTTCTAATACACTCTCCTCAATTGTGTTGTTGTGTTGTAAGTGCTACCCTTCAAACGGTCCTGCAAAAACATTTATAAAACCGGTTTGAAAACCGGGTTGAAAACCGGGTTGAAAACCAGGTTGAAAACCGGTTTGGAACCGGTTTGAAAACCGGGTTGGAACCGGTTTGAAAATCGGTTTGGAACCGGTTCGGTTCAAAAACCGGTTTTAATTTTCAAAATGGAAACCTATGGGGGAACCGGTGGTTCAGGTCGGTTTCGAACCGGTTTGGTCCTCAAACCGGTTTCGGGTTTTCCGGCCAAACCGGTTCCCGAACCGGTTTTTTTGGCCACCTCTAAGACAAGTAAAATTCATAGAAATCCAATTTTCGTTTTCTAAAGACACCTTACCTACTCCACCCCTTCCCACTGTTAGTGACCTCATCTACAATGACACTAACCGGGTTGCTCCTTCCTCTACGTACCAACCAACTTCCCCACCCATCGATCCATAGAGCCTCACCTCACACACAACTCTCATTCACCAACCTAATCCCTCTCCTCCTTCACTCTCGGTCTATCCCACACCTTCGACCCAATCCGCCTTCCCACCTCCTCTATCCCAAACTTTGTCCCCCACCCATTCCGTATAACCTCAACCCTTGGTCTAATTAGCCTACTCGGCTTCCACCTCACCTCCTGAGCCCATTACCTTCATTGTCTCAGTATCTTAAAATCCTACCTTTGCCTCTCCCAACATGAAAAATCTCAACTCAAATCTCACACCACCACTCATCAATACCTACACCCAATACTATAATGACACATTATCAACACTACCACCTTGCATCCTTTACCAATCCCTCTTGAGCCGACCAACCATACTCAAGCCCTCAAAGTCTTGAAATAGTGTCAAGCCATGGATGATAAGTTTACCACTCTCATCCAAAATGGTACATGGGAACTCATTCCTCCACCCTCACACATACCCATTGGTTGTGAATGGGTTTTTCTATCAAACGAAACACCAACGATTCTTTGGAAAATTACAATGCTCGCCTTGTCGCCAAAGGTTTTCACCAAGATAGAAAAGATTACTTTGATACATTTAGCCCTCTCACAAAACTTGTTACAACTGGCAGCATTCTATCTATTGTCTTATCCAAGAATTGTTGTCTACGCCAGTTAGATGTCAATAATTCCTTCCTCTACGACACTCTCTATGAAGAAGTTTACACGATCCAATCACCGGGCTACACAAACCCTTTGTTCCCTAATCACATGTGTCGGCTAAGAATGTCCTTTTATGGACTCAAACTTGCTCCCACGAGCCTAATATTTAGAACTAACAAACTTTCTTATTAACTGTGGTTTCAAAAATCACTTGTTGATCTTCTTTATTATATTTTATTGAGTTGGGATGACTAGCTATTTTATGGTCTATGTGGATGACATTTTTCTTAGAGCAACGATAACTTTTTTCTAGATCAATTTGTGTCATTCTCTCCTAAATATTTTTCATAACAGACCTTGGTTTACTACATAAATTTCTTGGCATAGAGGTTATTCACACCAAATGCGGCTTGTTTTTGTCACAACATTGGCACATAAATGACATCTTGACCCAGTTTCATATGGATCGTACTACAACATACATACTATATTTTGGATCAAATATTATCTCATGGAGGTCGACTCGTCAAAATTCGGTTTCATGATCATACTGAAGCCGAATATAAAACTATAGCAAATGCTACAATTGTCAAAACTTACTCCTTAAGCTCAGTTTATCTACAACAGAACCACCTACACTTTATTGCGATAATACAGGTGCAACTTACTTATGTGCCAATCTAATCTACCATTATCACATGAAACATGTCGCTCTAGACTACCATTTTTTCGGGGAAAAGTTTCATCTGAAGAGGCACAGGTACATATTCATTCTTCGGATCAACTAGCGGATGTTCTAACTAAAACCTTTTCTCGGGAACCATTTCTAAAGCTCAATTCCAAGACCGGAGTCCCCGGCAGAACCTCCATCTTACAGGGCGTATTAAGGATTCTCCAAATCACCCATATTAGGCAACATATATTTCTCTCCATTGTGTATATTATGTTATTACAATGTTGTTAGGACCGGATCGGACCGGCCGGTCCGACCGGGGATCGGCTAGGTGGCCGGTCCGGTTCACTATGGATCGTTTTTGGCTGGTCGAACCGGCCGGTTCGTCCCGAACCGGTGGTCGGACCGGGAAACCGGACCGGTTCGAACCGGATTTTGGTATTTTTTTATTATTTTTTATTTTAATAGGTAAAAACAGGGTGTTGAACCATAAATTAGTGTGTTGGGTATACAAATATAGTTAAGTTTTATACATAAATATAAAATACATATATCAATCATATATAAATCACTTATATTTAATTATGTTACAACTATATATATAATATACTATATATATAATTATAACGTCATCGGGGTTTTAAATCCGGTCCGACCGTTCCGACCACCAAACCAGTAAAGCGTCCGGTTCGACGTCCGATCCGATTCTGAAAAAATTGTGTAATTATGTTTGTATCATTTCCTTTTATCCATGTATACTATATATGTTTGTTTTTCCTATCAATGTGATCATCTTTGCAATTCTATTGCTGATACCATTATAGGCTATAACTGTCTTGTTATCTCCTGTATGTCTATCGATCAAATGAAGGAAAAGAATGCATAATTTTAATTATACAGATTTTGTGTCTTTGTTCCTTGCTAATTCAGTTGTGGCATGTTAAGCGGTGTCTAGGAATCCAACATTCAAATTAGGTGGTGTATTTATGTATCTTAAATTGTTTGTGGGTCGCCCAACGAATAGATCGAGTGGTGAAAATTTGTATCTCGGTTCCATCCGTTGTTTGTTTGACTTTATGTTTCCGTTGTCAAACTGTTTATATCATGTATTACTAAGTTTTAAGAAATGTTCAGTTGAGGGGGCTACATAAACCTTTAGCGTTAGATTAGCGACATAATTTCCGACGGATATCGAAGCATCTAGAAAACAGATTAGGAATCATTTTCTATAAAAAAAATCCAACTAACGAAACATGTTACTTGGAAAGTGCAAGGATTTCCGACAGGTTTCCGTCAGAAAACATCATCAGAATATAAGCTGAAAAAGGGTGCTAGAAAATTTTATTGGCTTCTAATCACCGACGGTAACTGTTGCTAATTTTGTGACATTTACCAACGAGCAGTATATTAAAAAACACTGGTAAAAGTTGTTTTGTGACGGCTTTCATGGAAACTTTCTGACGGCTAATGTTGGAAAATTGGCGTGAGTGACGATGTTTTTTTCTTACAACGGTAGAAATCACATCTTCAACAATACTGAACCACATGTTCCACAACTTCTATACCAGCAAATCCTCACTTTTTTTTTTACCAGAAATGCAATTTGAAGCAGTATTGTAGAATTTGAAGCAGAGTATTGTAGAATTTGAAGCAGTATTGTAGTTAAAAGTATAAGTGTTGATTACCCAATCATGAATTGAATAAAAAATGAATTGAACCATGAACAAATAACTTTAAAATCTAAAAGTAGTTTGGTTCGACTAAGATGTTAGACCCGACAAGCGAAATACCATAAACTGATCGGGCTAAGTGGGAAACCGACATTTTAATGGCATTTCTAACCTGTTAGGGTGCTAAAGCAAACCCAACGAGCCAAACTGCACATATAAGGCAAGCCTGCCAACATTAATATCATATGCAAGTGAAAAAAATCATGAACGTATGTTCAACCTAGTATTAGCATTCCAAAACCCGGAGTTAATACACCGACACAATACCAAAAAGGTATGTACAAAAAGGTTTTAAGGGCACATGAGACCTTAACGCCAACAAAAACACGGTTTAATACAGTTGTTGGCAGTTGCATCTCATAAAACAACATCAAGAGAAACAAAACAAGTCTAAATACCTAGTGTAGTTTATAAACATAAACACCACCAGTCTACTAACTTTGTTATATTTACCATAATTTGCAGTTTGTTTGAACATGCCTACGGTTCTTTGAAGGCTCACGACTCCTTTCCTTGTGCAGCCAGTGCGGTGCATTTGCAAACTGGGCAAGTGTTCTTTTCAACTAGCCACTTTTCAATGCAGTCTACATGATATTCATGGCTGCAATCCAACATGCCGATTTTTTCTTCATCATTGTAGTCCATCTAAAAAATACCAAATTACCATTGAGTGGTTAGTTATTAAACTACTGAACCCTGCCGTAAATTAGAGAACTTGATGAATTTTTTTGATAAAAAAGTTTATTGACTTTGAATCTATCTAAAACTACAACCAAATGCTGATAAAATAGAACAATCGTGTGAAAATTTAGATAAAATCAATTGCAATGTATGACTCTACAGAAGTACAGATATATTCTAATGTACTTTCAGCAAATTCTTGTTTACATTGATCATGAAACCGACAGATTATTCAATCTGTTTCCATTGTATGTAGTAAAGGTGCCAAGACGGGCAGGTCAACTAACATGGTAAAGATAATTTTGCGCCGGCAAAACAGGTCAGATTTGACCCACGACTACTTTTTGTCATTCTTAAGGATTGCAAATAACTAATACGTTAATATCATTAAAAACTTGTACCCTACAACATTGTTTCAAATATTTGAATAAAACAATTTAATAGGTTATGTGCATCGAAGTACATTGTTTACTAAAATGTTTTGATGTGCTGCATTTTTATCATGAGCTACCACCTTTGAGTTGCATGCACCCAACCCAAAAGTTTGTAGCAAATACAATTAACGATCACTCAAACGAGAAACCTCCATATAAAACACTGTAACTAAATTTAAAATTTAGAGTACCTGACAAATTGTGCAGAAATTAAGATTCTGATCAGCAGATGACACGTCTTCTGAATTAGAAGAGGTAAATATTCTCATTTTCAGATGACATAAAATGAAATCTTCAGATAAACCCGAGCCAGCATTCCCGATCTGTTCACCTAATGCAAGAAGCTCCTGCATAAAATATAAAGTTAATTTCCTTTTACAGGATTGACCAAAAAGAAAGGAAACTATTAATCACCTCATAAGACATATGATCTATATCCAAGCGCATATCTCTATGATGATCAACTCTATGTCCATAATTAGCAAAGTTGATCATTGCAACTTCCTACATACGTAAAACAAATGAATCATTAAAATTAAAATGTCATTAACACAAGTGAAATTTGCCTGATATGGAAAGAATATGTTACAGCTTCAGGGAGAGCCCTTAAATGGGGCAACCCACGGTGTCTTGAATTTGACTCGATCATAAGATCTTGACCATGAGGCTGGTAAACCCTAAAACCTGTCGGTGGTGCGGGTCTCACAAACCTAGGCACAGGCTGCACTGGTGGCATAGGTGGCAGTGGTTGATGCACAAAAGTGACTGGATTTCCATTGGTGTATCCTGAAATTAAATGATATAGAATTGATATTGTGCGGCTGTAAAAGGAAGATAAATGATTATTGATTACCTTGCATATAAGGTATTCCAGGAACATTGCCACAAAACTGCTGGTCCAACCATGGGCCAGGCACCACCTGAACAGATTGCGGAAGCCCACCATGGCTCATTGGCATGAACTGGAAGCCAGGGTTAAGATCAATAGCAGCAGCGGTTCGGTTCCTTGCATCTCTGTGGTGCCCAGGTCCCATCACTACAGGGATAACATTGAACCCAACATACTCAGGAACCACAAAATGACTCGAGCCAGGTGCAGGGTAGGAGTACTGAGGGTTAACATGCAACCCTTCATTGATCTTTCCCTTAAATGCGCCATCGGGTCCATCCACAAGCTGGTGGCCAGCGAAGGCTAACTGATTATGTGGCGTAAAAGGGACCACTCTAGGCCCAGGTGGAGCCGCCATGAACGTGATTCCAGATGACAATGGTACATGACCATATTGAATTGCACAAGGTTCGGGATGAAGATGGGCATGTTCTATTTCAGTATCGATCATTTGACCGGTGTATACCATGTTCCGTTGCCTCATTTTCGACGATAAGCTGTTAGGAAAACCTGAATCAACAAAAGTAAACATGCATAAAAGTTGATACAAAAAATATAACCATACTGCAACATATATACATTTCAATGATGCATTTCAATACTATTCACACGCTTAATTGCTACAATGCTACCATGCAATAAAACACGAGCAATTGAACTCTACTTGGTAAAGATTAGAATGAAATTCATGTGCATATTCAAGAAGCATTCGAGTAATTTCCCTAATTTTACATATCAATAAATAAATGTCTGAAATTTTGCCTGAACACATGAAACCTAACATCATAATGTCTGTAATTTCATCTGAACAGATGGAAAAAATTGTCAAAATGCCTATAATTTGCGTCTTAACAGATGAAAACGATCATCAAAATGTCTGTAGTTTCGTCTGAACCGATGAACTATCATCAAAATGTCTACAATTTGCGTCTGAACAGATGAAAACTATCATCAAATGTCTGTAATTTACTTTGAACAGATGAAAACTATCATCAAAATGTCTAAAATTCAAAACCAAAACCATCAAAACAGCAAAAAATTGTCTGAAACACAGATTGCTACAACATGAACAATTGAACACAAGCAAAACAAATATTCAACTTTATCTGCATCACGTGTCTACAATCAAGAACACGAGCCCCCAAATTTCCCCCCATCAACAACCAACCAGAAAATCCAAACCTTCAATCTCACAATCAAACAATCAAAATGAGCAAAAATTAACAAAAATTCCGTCAAAAACAAACACGAATCACCAAAATGCGTGTACCTTCTTATCATCAACGGACACCAGAACTTGAATGGAGTTTATTTGCGCCCCTTCAACCGAAAAGCCCTAATGTCGCATTCCAAAACACAAACAAAAACGACGATCAACAAACAATAATAACAAAACGAAACAGCATTCAACTTCAATCAACACCTATGCATGTATCCGCTAAACACCTTCAATTTCATCGCCCCCGTTAATCACACATCAAAACCTCAAATTGTGAAACACCAATCAAACAACAATCGATTGAAATCAACAACAGATTGAAGAAAAACACACCTAATGAGGGTTGATTATGGGGTTGAAGAGGGATAATGGATCTGAATTATTATTATTTTTTTTCTTCAGGATGACAGGAATTTGATGAATGAAATGCAAGAAAAACGCATGTTTTTCACTTTTTCTTGTGTTCCCTGTTTTACCGTTAAATGCAATTTTGTTTTTTTCTAAATATTTCCAAAAGTGTACCCTTTCTTGTCTCATTTATTACGATTATGCCATGAGTTCGAGATTTCGGGTGTGGAATGAGATCAAAGTGTGGGAGACATGCTCCGGTTTTATGCAAAATGTCCATTCTTTTGCGAGTAATTACGATATTATGCCTTAGGAAATAGGTACATAGTCACGTCATGTAATTTATTACTTATTATTTAATATCGCTTTCATCTTAATTAATTATTTACAAGTACCATATGTATACTACATAGGGGCCAAGTGTCCTTCGATGAATAAGGTCGACGGGTCTCGATTATTTTTAAACTAGTAATAGATCATATGGGAACAAATTTTAAATGAATCCTTATTAAGTAACTCATTTATTATTAATAATTTTTAGATTTTTAAACAAGAATGTTATTTGCTTCACTGTTATTCTTCCTTTCCAAGTGTGTCAATCCTATTATGAGTTTTTGAGTTCGATTCATGATATGGTTATTATTTTTATAATTCTTTTATATAGCTTAATTATTCTTTTTCACTTTACTTTTTTACCCTACTCCAGCCTAAAGCAGTAAAACCATCCGGTTGCCGCTAATTTTCCATGTTTCCCTTCTTCGGACCTTGTCGACTAATGGGACCCTCGAAACAACCCTATAATTTGGACTCTGATTGCGAATAAGAGTAAGGGTCAAGAAAAAGCCCTAGATTTTGAAGGTGGTTCATCATTCTTATTGATTTCTATCGCGATTAAAGGTCATGATTCTAACATTCTATAATTATGAAAGACTTGATTATTACTCAAGGACTTGATTATGTGATTTTTCTTATAACTCAAGGTTAGTTTTTCTAATAACTCAAGGACTTGATTATGTGATTTTCCTTATAACTCAAGGTTAGTTTTCCGATTTGAAGGTCCTGCCATCATTTGTTAGTCAATCTGATCGACCGCTAAGGTTTACTTTGACCATTGATTTTGTTGATATTCAATGATATTCAAGTTTAGTATTATGAAATTATAACTTAACCACGAAGGCCAATTCCTTTATGAAATTTATTTTTTGCATCAATTTGATTTTGTTGATTTATTGATAACTACTAAACCCATAGCGAGTTAAGTTCTAGATGTAAGGATGATCGTAAATGTCATAAGAATTAGTTTGTTTTTGGTGCAGTTTGTCTTTTTAAAAGTAAAATGTTTGCAGTCTGCGGACAATATCCGCAGACATCTGTAGAAGAAAATATGTACCAAATCTCTACAATCTGTAAGAAGAAAACTATTTGGTTTTTAACTTCTCCAGACGTGGGTTCGCGAGGGCAAGGAGATGTGTGAGGTGGGTTCGTGAGGGCAAGAGGGTGCGCAATGTTGGGACTGGACGACCGACGATGACCGGATAGTGGTCGGCGATAGGGTGCTTGACATTGGGGTTTGCAAGGGTTAGGGCTCGCGACGTGGGTTTACGAGGGCAAGGGGATGCGCAAGGTGGGTTCGCGAGGGCAAGGGGGTTCGCGATGGTGGCTGGCGGCGAAGAGGATGAGGGTAGGAGTAAGGAAGGTTCTGGAAAAAATGATAGAATGGTTTCATATAAGGGTTGAGAAGATAATGAGTTTGAGAAGAGGTTTGAACTAATATTTTATGTCTGCACCAAGAACACCACACACAGATATTTTTTAATAAAATATACTCGAAAAAATAAACAGTATTTAGACACTCATGTCTACGCGTGGTATGTGTGGTGTACACAGAAGAATCTTCGCACGTCTTTTGGTAGAAAATAAACGGTTTGCATGTAATTGTATTAAAAGTTAATAACTACCCGCTTGTATGCAATGTTTACCATTTAATGTTGATGTTACATATAACTAACCACAATTGTAAAAAGTAAAATTTATTATGACTCAATCAATTATGTTTAACTATATACATATCCATATGACAACAAATAAAGTCTATGAGAGTGGAAGGAGAATGAGAGAGGGTATGTACATCTTCGTCTAGGAGGGTGATGATGTGGAGGAATATGTGGCTCACCCTCAACAGAGCAACTTTATGTATATATGTATGAGATTTAATGGTGGGATTTTTAAGGACTAATGCTCACTAGAAAACAATACAATTTTTACTGATGGAGATTATACTAAATGTTAAAAGTTTGATACTGATGGAGAGAGGCTAGTGAAGGAACGAATGTTACTACTGACTATTGAAGTCGATATAGAAGGTAAAGTTCCTATTAGATCCATGTTCATATTGAGAAACAAGTTACTATCAAGTAATTTCTTGTTGTCAAATACCATATTTGGTGCCAAATTGATATGATGAATATTGTATGATTAACAAGATTGTAATCGTGTCATTATCACTTTCTTTATTCATATAATTAGACTAGGAACTTTTTGCAATGATATGCTGCATAAACCTGTATATTATAAAGGATCCCTTGTGTAACCAATAAATAAACCGTAAATGCCTAAAAAGGTATTGCCACGTGGTTAACATTGATGGTATCCACGAATATTGTTGTAAGAATGGATGTCAAATCTGTCATTCTGTTAACATATGGAATACGGTGGAGGATTTCAGTTTTGTAGTGTGGTTTGTTGGATTCACATGCTAATTAATAATAGTTGATAGTATGGGGCTATATGATAAGATCCAAAAGAGTTACATCTCAAACAACATTATATTAGAAGATTTCTTAAAAAGTTACAAGAATCCCACACCGATGAAAAAGTAGCAAGATGATTAATTATGAAATACTTATGTAAACTATTTAGAATACATAAGTGGCTAATAGTCTCTCAATTTTGAGTCACAAATAATTGATTATATTTTCATCGACTAATTTTATATATAGAATAACTAATTAAAGTTAATTTACATGTATTTATAGTTACATATATTATATAAGTAGTTATAAGGTTATATTAGAAAGGCTGATGCAACCAAATCAACCAAAAAGCTTCCAGCATGCATGCACTATGTACAAGGTAGAAGTTACTTCAGAAGTTTTACACTCCTCATAGAAAATATTCCAAGTGTAAAATCTTCCAAAGTAAAATTCCAAATCTTTCAAAGCCAAAGATGAAGTCCTACGAATCTTCAAAGACAAAGTCTTCCGAAGCCAATGAAGTGAAGACTGATTTCTTCCAAAGACAGAGAAGACTTGCTTTCTCTGATCAACTTTTGCATAAAGTCGGCCCACTTTTCGCTGTAACTCTAAAGACTCGTCAACTTGTATAAGTTGGTGAAAAGGTCCATGCTTTTGCAACTATAGTTTAAGTTCTTGAGTTTGTAACTTTTTACTTTGGACCTTTTATCATTTTTGTAATATATTAGGATGTGAGCTATGGCATGTCATAGTGACTAGTCAAAAGGAAATCTGCTTTTCGACTCTACATTGATCTTGTTGTCTATATTAGTGTTTCCAGCTGGTTTCAAAGTATAGCCGGCTATAGAATGTAGTATAAATTATCTCAGGTCTTGTATTTTATCTTATGCTTTGTAACATTTATAGTGAAATTTAAGAGCAATATAAAGCATTCTTAAAAAACATACTTATCTTATTCTTTTATTCTGTATCATTTTTTACTTGTGTTCTTAGCATCACTTACTCAAACCCCATTCTCTATTTGATCTGTTAAGTATTTTAATACTCTCCTCATTATGAGACTGATTGTATTGACCACCCTTAACCAGTTCTGCAATTGATATCAGAGCATTCTAGGCTCTTGATTGTAAGATCTCACCATCTTAAATCCTCTCGGTTTCATAAATCACTTAACATCTTAAATGGTAGCTTCCAAGTCTGATATGGGAACCGGTACCATGGTAAAGTCCCCACTAATCACTCCTGATGATTTTGACACTTGGTGCCTAAGAATGGAAGGCTTCATCAAGTCTCAAGACAGCAGGGATGTGGGAGTCTGTTACCTCAGGACCTTGCATTCCATGCACCTCTTCAGCTTCTGCTTGAGGTAGCATGATTCTAAAGGAAGTGGCTGACTATTCTGAAGAAGACATGAAAAGAATAGATGTAGATCAGAAGGCCATGACCGCTCTCTAAACTGCTTTTTCAAATGCCATCTATAGAGGCTTCAAGAAGTGAAAAACTGCAAAGCAACTATAGGATGCACTGAAGCTGATGTATTTAGGGTCTATTGAAGCTAAAGAGAACAAGAAAGACCTCTTGAAGTAGCAGTTTAAGAATTTCACCTTTAAAATAAGTGAAACCATGACTCAACAATACTTCTGGTATGTTGAGATTATGGATACTTTAATGGATATTGGAGTAAAGCTTAGAGAATGGGGATATTATGAGGAAGTTCACGTCCTCTCTTCCAAGACAATAGACACACTACTGTGTGGTCATTAAGAGGAATGAAAACCTTAAGACCCTTACTCTTACTGAGTTGTATGGCATACTCAGTGGCTACCAGATGGAGATGAATATGCAAAATCCATCTAGTAACTCCAACAACTAGCAAAGTTCTTCCCTCTATGTGGTTGAAACGGATTATAGAGAACCACAACATCATCTCATCTCTTACCCTGACAACTCATAAAAGGGTCATTTTATCACCTTCTTAGAGATACCATGGGAGAGCTACATCCAAGAAAGCCAATTCCAAGAGATAAGCTCATCACAAGCCTTAGTGTCTGCTGATGAAAGCACAGGAGACTTCCTCTTCACCCTTAAAAATTTGGACAGTATCCATCTTGATGATCTAGAGTATATGGAGATAGTCCAACAGATGGCTCTTCTCACTCCTAGAGCCAAGAAATTTTACAAGAGGACGGGGAGGAAGTTTTCTAGCAATATGTCCAGGGGAAAGTTTGGGCTGGACAAAAGCAAAGTGAAGTGTTACAACTATAACCAAATGGTACACTTTTCTATGGAGTGCAATACACCATGAACAAATAGTGGCCAAGCATAATCTAGGCCAAACTACATTGAGGGAGCTCCATACAGTGAGAAGCCCAAGCAGCAAGCTGCAGCTGCCGTTGAAGAAGAAAGCTTTGATAGGAGTTTCCCGGTTGAAGATGTATCTCCAAACCAAGCACTGATGGTAGATCATGAAGAAGCTAAGGTATTACAACATCTTTGTACCCTTGAGTGCATTACTAAAGTAAATAGATATAGGTCCTCTAACTTAGAGATGAGATCTAATCTTGAGTCCTTAAACATATTAAAAGCTAATTTCAAAAGAGCTAAAAATGATTACAAATATAAAATAGAAGATTTAAAGAAAACCATTTACACTCTTAAGCATGAACATACCAACTACAGGACTCAGATCAAAGATCTCATCACTAAGTTAATTGAGTGCTAGGCTGAGCTTGCGATCAACAAAACCAAGGCAGAAAAATATGTTCTTGAAGAAGAGACCTTCAAGAACATAATATCCCCATCCCTGCATGCAAAAGTGTATTATAAGAACAACCACGGACTGGGATCTAGTGAAATAGCTCCTCTATTTACTCTATTGTCTGTAAGATCTCCTAAGTGTGGAACTTATCAAGATGAGCTTCATTTCATAGACCCTATTGAAGAAAAGGATGAAGAGGAGATAGTGAAGGATAGATCTGAGATGAGTGAAGAAGATTATCCTAAAAGAGTCCACTATTCTCCCGAGGAAAGAAAGAAATCAAGGATGACAAAGTTTAAGAAGAAGAACTTGATAGAAGCAGCTAAAAGAAGATCAAAGAAAGCTCGAGAGATTAAGGCCACCTTCAACTCCAAGCAGAAACAAGTCTTTATCTTTGTAGGGTTTGAAGTAGTGAATACAAAGGACTCAACTCTAAACTCTAGTACCAAGAGTTCAAGTTCATGTCCAACTCATCCCTGTGAAGGAATGAAGGCTGAGCAGCTATGTACCAATGCTACACAGCCTGAACCATCCACCTCCAAGAGCAATCCTCACCCTAGGAAGCTTGCTACAGCATCTGAGAAGATGAAGATAGAAATGGAAAGTGATCAAGATCATTCTTCCATTCACAAGAAGTCTCTCAAAGGAAGCCAATTGATTGCATTATGTGTGATAGTACTTCTCATCTTACTAAGGATTATATCTACAATCCTAAAAGTACTATCCATAAAACCAAGAAGAAGACTTCTGAGAAGAACAAGAAGAAGAAAGCTTTAGAAGGAAAATCTCTTCCTTTCGGAAGCTCCAAAATGGAAATTAAGACAAGTGAAAACTTGCCTTCGAAAGATAATTTGGTCTTCGAAGAAAGGAATGCTTCTGAAGAACTGAAGCTTGCTACAGTGAAAGCAAGATCTTTTGAAGGTTCAGTCTCCAAAACTTCCAAAGTTGTCAAAACTTCCAAAGTATTGAAGGTCAAGTCTAATCTTCCAAAGATGGTATAGAAGATAAAAGAAGACCAAGTGACTAGAAGTTCTTCATTAATAACAACAAATGATCCATAGAGTCTTAACATACAATCAATTACTTTTACATTATCTTCAGTCCATTTTGAAGAGCCCAAGACCAATGAGGCTTGGGTTTCCAAATATAACTAACTAGCTCCTTGTTATGCAGGAACATATAAAGACCAAGAGGAATGCATGGATCATTGACAGTGGTTGTTCCAGGCACATGACAGGTAATGAGTCTTTGCTTCAAACTTTGAGAAAATTAATGGAGGGTTAGTTGCTTTTGGATGAAATGCAGGACGTTACATCACTGGAAGGGGTAGGGTCATAAATGGAAAGCTCAATATTGAAAAGGTAAACTTTATTTTATATAAATTATGGGTATTTTAATCCCAAACGAATATATGAAAGTTTTTTTATAAATCATTAGAGTTACTTTATTTTTTGAAATGAATTGTGAAATGATTTTCCGCTACGTAAACATCTTTCAAAACAAACAAATAAAAAGTGAACAATGACGCGTACCAATCGGTCGCACTCCCGGGGTGCCCTGAGACCGGGGGTGTGACAGTTTGGTATTAAAACCACAGGTTTTAGCGATTTAGATACTTGCCTTAGTATCTAGGCTTTAACCAATATTAGAAATATTGTCTGTTAAGAAAGTTAGCTAGATGCCTGGTTATATTGATATAAAGAAAAATCAACAATTATTCCAATAAATCTCGAGAACGAGATTTAAATAATGGTGGGGAGGATGTAAAACGTGCTTAATTTTCATATTATTTTTGTCAACTAAATAATCATGGTTATGTTTCAAGCGCGACTTCATGACTAAGTTTTTAGATAAAAATTTAATGTCTAAGCCTTGAGACACGACTTTATAATTAAGCTACGGATAAAACTTAACAATTAAGTATTGGATAAAACTTAATGCATAAGTTTTAGATAAAATTAGGATGAAACTTAAGAGCTAAGTTTTGGATAAAGCTTAATAGCTAAGTTTTGGATAAAATATAAAACTTAATTGCTAGTTTTGAATAAAATATAAATCTTAATTGCTAAGTTTTGACCTTAATAGTTAAGTTTGGATAAAACTTAGTAAGCAGGAAATACTTATCGAGTAAGAAATATTCATATATAAATAGATGCCTCATGCTTTATTTCATTTCATAACCTTTGGACCATCTTCCCTATTTTCACATATGAAACTCTCTAATACCTTTTACACACCACAAAGATAACCCGAGATTACGAAACCGGTGTATATACTCTAGACAACAACTATAGAAGTTCTGATTTAATCAAGGTGTTAGAGGATCATGACTTAATCCTTAAGTCGCTTTGAGATTCAGAAACAAAAGCTTTTCAAATTTAGAGGCTCTATTCAATTTTTCAGGTATGTTTAATACTTTTAAAACATTCAAATGTTTTAATTTTGTGAAAATGATATTAGTACATTAACCATGTTATGCGTAGAGGTATTCTGCTAAAACATTTAGATCAGAAGTATATGTATGTTTGATCAAATTATATCCTAGGGATGGGTGAAAATCCCATACTAGGGCTGGTTCAGACTCGGTGCAGATCCAAAGAGTCCCATAGTAAGACTGTCTGAGCACCAATACTAGTATATATAGAGGGGGACTTCCAGTTGAAATAGACTGCTAAATGTGTGGTTTACTGTTAATTTATGATTAACTATTTATCGTTATTTATGCTGAAATATTTTTGTGTCAAACTAAATGTATTCATTTATTTTCAAACCTTTTCAGGTAAACATGATTAAATACGTTTAGTTAAGTGTTCGTGTTGGATGGACTATGAATCCTAGGCATGGAAACCTTGTGATGAATATTGTAGCAAAAATAGTGTCGGAAGGACTAAAGTTTCCTAGGCATAGACCTTGTGGCAAGTTTTGAATATCTATCAGTAGACAAAAAATTTTGTAAACATTGCGTTGAACAATGTTATGTAAAATTATAGGTATTTAATCCCCAACAAATATATGAAAGTTTGTTTTTATAAACCATCAGAGTTATTTTATTTAATGAAATGAATTATGAAATAATTTTCCGCTGCGTAAACAACTTTCAAAACAAACAAATAAAAAGTGAACAATGACGCGTACCAATCGGTCGCACTCTTGGGGTGCCCTGAGACCGGGGGTGTGACAACTTTTGGAGGAGATGCAGTGTTGGACCAAAAGAACCAACGAGCCAGATCAGAAAAACCTTTAAGTCCCACAGACATTACAACAACTGCTGAAGGCTTCATCAGTTGATGACAACAACTGAAGACTTCATTAGCTGAAGTTTAAGTGCTGAAGACTTCATCAGCTGAAGTTCAAGTGCTGAAGACTTCATCAGCTAAAGTTCAAGTGCTGAAGACTTCAAAGGCTGAAGTTCAAGTGCTGAAGACTTCATCAGCTGAAGATCAAGTACTGAAGACTTCATCAGCTGAAGTTCAAGTGCTGAAGACTTCATCAGCTGAAGATCAAGTACTGAAGACATCAGCTGATGTTCAAGTACTGAAGACTACATCAGCTGAAGTCCAAGTGCTGAAGACTACATCAGCTGAAGTCAAGAACTGAAGACTTCAGAGGTTGTCACAACAGCTGAAGTAGTACTCTTCAGTTGTTATGATGGTTTTCCTTTCAGTAGTTTTATTT
>BJCO01744166.1:0-19655 GCA_018326465.1 Flaveria floridana | reverse complement strand
AATATGTTTCAAAAATACTAAAATACATGATATCTTCAAACATCATGAATTATAAAATACATATGACCCATTTGTTCACCATGACTTTCAAAACGAATCTGAAATAAAAGGTTCATACAAACATATTTTGAAAATGAAATATTAAACTAGAAAAAGAATTTAATAATAATTAAAAACGAATCTGAAATAAAAGGTTCTTTCAATTATATAATATTTGACCGTGTCTACGGATATATAAGCCTACCATTCACCGCGTATGTACCATTTGATTTTTAAGGTCTTCAACCATGCACATAATTTATTACTTTTTAACATTAGTAATAATTTATAAAAATAGCTGAATGAATTTTTATATTAATTTTTTTGCTTAATTTACACACTAAGAGGATCAAATTCGTTAAAACATTACTATTAGCATAATTCTTTATGCTGGCAAGAAATATTAAAGTTTTTTATAACTTTTAGAACATCGATATCATAGAAATCATTCTATCAATGCTAACATAATATTTAATTATTGTTAAAAAATAAGATTAAAAGATAAATCAACTATGTAACATATGCATAAATCTAAAAATCAGATAAAAAAAAGAAATCACCTAGATATTTGCCTAAATCAAAAATCACTTTACTTTCTTGGTTGTCACTTGTTCAATTCCAGAGGATTTTTGTATTTATGTTTTTGGCAATAAATTATTTTAGAAAGGTGAGGGATAGAGTGAGGAATATTCGGGATTCAAAATCTGAAATTGGTTATTTTACTAACATACCCTTTTGGCTTGATTAAACATATTAATTATCAAATTAATTTACTATAGTACCTTTGCTTAATCACAACCACTGATTAATACAATCAATGGTTAGTATGAGTTCTTAAAGTTCTCATATATATATATATACATATATATATATACACATACATACATACATATATATATATGGTTAGGATCATTACAGAACCATTTTTTATTTTCAGAACTACAGAACCATTGATTTATATAAATGTATATTAAGTCTAGTAATACTTGACCTGTTTTACATATGTGTATATCAGACATGAACAATAAACTATAAAAAAACAACTAAATATTATCAGGTTTAACTTACATCTATGTAAACCAATGGTTTATAATTTACATTTATGTAAGTCAATGGTTCTTTTGGTTTTAAAAATAAAAAATAGTTCTGTAATGATCCTGATCCTATATATATATATATAATTTACATAACTAGTCCTTCAAATGTAAAATGACCAAAGTACCCTCACATTTAACTGTAAAAACTAACAGAGTTAGTGTCAGGGACCAAAATCGTTACAAAAATGAAACCACATGGCATGATATGATCAAAGATTCCTTTTTGGACTGAAATGGTTAAAATGATTAAACCACAGGGACTAAAACCGAAATTTACTCTATATAATATTAAAGATTAACAATGGTTAACTTAGTTGATAATTATCTAGATAATTATATTCAAACCTCATCATATTTTTATACGTGTAGGTATAATAAAATTGTTTCTAATCACAACGTTCTATCAACTCAATGAAAATTGACTATTAAGGAAGTTTTTGTAAAGACAATGCTAACAAGAAAGGTTTTCACTTTCTATTTTGAATTGTATACAAGAAGACGTCAATCGGGTAACGATGACGTAATCCTTTTGTCAGCATTATTATAGATATTTCAGCATTTGTTTTTTCCATCCGCCGACCAAACACTACCGAATCTTTTGTATTGTCGCTTTTAAGTTTTAAATTTATTAGTTTTAGCTATATAAAATTCTAAAAAAAGGATTTGAAATTATATCTTATGTCTTTTCTTATGAATACATAAATAAATCTAGCATAAATATTATAAACTTTTATTTATACTTTTACATTTGTGATACTATTTTTAAAAGTAAATATGGGTTGATTTTATTTGCATTTTCCTTTTATAATAACCAAGGCTTTTGAACAAATAATCATAATTTTTGTTACATCATCTATACTACATTATAATGTACGAAAGAGGGTTTTCGTCATAATTTAAGAGAATTGAACATTTAAAACATAATGTACAACTCAAAAAATTAATTTCACAGGGGTAATTATGTCATTCAAACACTTCTAAAAAGATGGAAATTTAAAACTATTTACACCTACACACTTGTATCTTTAATTATATAAATTTTTTTTATGTTTGTTATAATATGCTTAAAAAAGGAATTCAATTTTTTTAATATAAAACTAACCAGAGACGAGTAACATAATGAGAAGTGTCGCACCCGTCGCATCGCGCGGGTATGTTACTAGTCTGTATAAATGAATATTAAATACCAAAAGATATATACAACAACAAAAATGAATTTGCATATCAAAAGCTAAAAGGACGTCTTTGAGAAAATTTTAAAACGTTATTTTCAAGAAATTAGGATTCTATACTTTGGATGATATAGGATGATATAGAAAAGTAGTAGATTGGTCCATACAAATTCAATAGAAGATTAGTCAAGAGTCAAGAATGTAGATTTTTTTTATGGTAAATGTATGACCCTGATTCGGATGATATGTGTTATCTTAATCGGGCACATCTATTTGTTTTCCAGCCGGGGCCGCATCTCCAACCCCCTCAGGAGGAAACTCATTTATGAGAAAACCTTCTGCCTCAACTTTAAGTATTTTGCTCAGATTTAGACTTGAACCCATAATAAGACTTGAACCCATGATCTTCTCTTATTACATGTAATGGGTGCCTCACCTTAACGTAGATTTACTTAGAGTTTTTAATAGGTTTCAACCATTTTTTTACAAGGAAAGTGAGACATACAATGATGGAACTATATCTGTTAAATTGTGCTTCACTTGCATGGGGCCTAAGAAACCGAGAAATTCACACGCACGTGTAATATTTCGTTAAAACAACCTTTATCTTAAGAACAATGGATAACGAGGTTGACGAGCAACCAACATACATTCCATTTACACACATCAACATGGATCTCATGTTGATCTTCAATGAAATATGCTAGTCACTTTAACACACCTAGAAGTTGTGAGGACTAGAGGCAAGCTTTCTTCAAAACTTTATTCCCACTATTAAACATACAAGTAAAAGTATTAATCTTTTTACCTAAGTGTATGTGCTTTTTGGGCCTTTCTTTGCCCTTTTTTGTTATACATAAACCAAAATGAAGTTGAAACGCCCCCTT
Source organism: Flaveria floridana (assembly GCA_018326465.1). Taxonomy (NCBI): domain Eukaryota; kingdom Viridiplantae; phylum Streptophyta; class Magnoliopsida; order Asterales; family Asteraceae; genus Flaveria; species Flaveria floridana. The sequence continues at coordinate 16,460 of BJCO01744166.1, read as the reverse complement.
AAGGAGCACTAGTTGTTGGTAGAAATATAAGGGAGAGAATGACATCCAATATAATAAAGTATTATCTTTTCTAATGTTACATGTTTTCCAATATTATAATGACATTAATTGGAGGATGAAGAAAAACGAAAGAGAGGACCGAAAGTTAGGTCTCATGATCATGATAAAACCATTGAAGTTACTTGATGATGCTCCTCTTGAGATCAATGATTCGAGCTCCGCATATTATGAAATGATATAATTAACTACGGTGTAAATTAAAAGTAGATTAAATGTGCGTATGAGTTATTGTTTTAAAAAAATAAATGAAGAAGAATTGTCACCTCCATCTTACAACCACAACCAAATGGCTAGAGTAGGACAAGTTCCTCTATAATATTATAATTCGACTAGTAGTTTGTTTATGTACTTCATATATGTAAATAAGAGATCAAACAGCTAGAAAGAGTATGGCTACCAATACCTTATTTAGGCCATGGAGGAGAAGGTGGGAGGACCCTTTCCCACTTCTTTTTTCTTTATTTTAATTTATACAACATAGATACATAGATATATACATACAAATAAACATGTATAATGCCACTTATGAAGGAACCCTTTATGTACGCATCTTATAAACACACACTACCCCAATAACACATAAAGTGTGCCACCAAAGCACCCATTATTCATTTGATCACAATTTAAAATGGAGATATGCAAACACGCCATAAAATGTGGATTTATTATTGTAATATGAAATTATATTATTCCTAAGTATGTTTGAGATATTTAGAATGTTGCATCACTCATGTATATAAAGTGAAAAAATATCTCTATTATGATCAAGATTTATCTTGGTTAGTTTAAAGAATAACAACCTCGTAGCACTTTACATTAAGATCTTTTTAAAATCTCCATATATCAAGTATAAGTTTTCCTTTGTTTGTGTGTATTTTACTATGTTCTCGACAACCATTCAAGTTATTCTATAGTGGTGTTTTTTTAGCATGGCTCGTCATGCCTAAGGCATAGGAAAGACATTCGGTCTAATGCAACATGCCATGCATAATGAAACAAATTGTAGAAGCACATGAAATCAAACTCATTCATTTTATCTCATCACCCGAGCCGGACTTATTAAATATTGGTCGATGTGACAATGACATAAACTCGTTGCATTCGCATCTTGTATTGTTTCAAGACCTTGACAATATGTATACTTGATCTAGCTCAAACTAATAAGTCGCTTATATCGTATTTATAGATATTTATTTTTAAAATGGCTTTATGAGGATCTTTGATTAACAACCATTTTCTAGGCCAAGACTTTGATCAGGTTTTCCAAGGCGAGGATATTGATGAGTAGTATCTTAGAGTATTCGTAATGAATTTTCTATCTCTATCTATATAATTACATTAAAATTTACTACTTTTTATATTTTATTTTCTATTAAATAATACATTTATATACTTTGATCATTATATTTTCTATCTCATTCACTTACAATCACTTTTAAAAATATTAAAATATTTGTAGGGACTAAATAATAATTCTTCAAATATACAAATGAACAGTACATTTTCTATTTTCTTCACTTTCACTATTTACAACAATTCCATATAATATAGGAAACACACTCACACATTTATAAGAAATCCACTGTGAATGTTGTTATTTGCACAGAGGATCTATGATTATTTGTAATTTCATGGTATATCTATGGTGGATTTATTCACCAAATTAGCTGCATGAACTTCTTTATTAACCCATAAACACCTTTCTTATGTCTGCACACATAATTGTCATGGTATACATGGCTGGCATAAACTTTACAACCTAACTATATAGACATCTCTATTAATTTAATATTAATAAAATCCATTTTGATGTATGGTTCTCATGGGGAATTGTTGATAATGGTATGTATAAGATAACTATCATATATCGAATTTATTTTATTTAATTTATCATAAACTTAAAATTATAATAAACGTAGAACCGTTATGAGTTTTTAGATACTTCAAATTTGTTTTGATGATGAGATTGAATCTGTTTATCAGAGTGACGGAAATCCCATCAAAAAGAATTCAACCGTTAATATTTTAAACATAATCCCGAGATGCCTACGAAAGAAACTCACTCAATGTGATGATTCATTAGTAATCATGCAATTTTTTTTACCCGTTAACACATATACTTTTTACTATACACTTTTTCTATTTCTACAATCATCACACCAACATTCGTAGAATTTAAAAATGCAACTACTTAGTTAGAAAGTATATCATTTTAATACCAGAATGTCCACAGAACTATTAGACTATATAATTATTAGGGTTATTAATATTAGTCAACGGGTCCAATCAGGTTTTAAGATTTCCATTATATTATTTATATATTGTAATTAAACCTATCAATAATATTTTATCAGTGTTTTATCATCTTACGATAACTAGTAAATAAAAATCGAAGACAAAACGTCCCCCTGCAAGAGTTCATATTCACGGAAATGATTTGGATCTTGCTTTAAAAGAAACAAAAGATCATATCATAGCCGGCAAACAAAAGCTAGCATAAATACAAAAAGAAAGAGATGAAGACTAGAAAACAAAGTTAAATATATAAATGATGGTTTAGGAAGATATATATAGGTGTTCAAAAAGGTTATCCTTGTAAAAATAATAAGCTGGACATGCAAACGGTAGTTAGGATTTAGTGATTTACCTTTCCATATGAATTCTTTTACATTATAGTAATGATGATGATAATTTAAAGCAAATTAGTACAAACCTAACTATCTAATGAAGTTGGTGTTAGACCCAGATATATTACAAAATTGGAACCACATCATCTAAACATACAACTTTTCAAAGTAGATCCTAAAGTTACGACTAGAACCACATGGGCTGTTATTAATTTAACTATAAAGAAAATGAACTAACGTATCTTCCCACTTAGGCTTAGGGATGAAAAACTGAAAATCTAATTGCTAAAATTTCAATCAAGTTGAGCTTAATTAGTCTAAATTTAAATATGTTTAAAAGACAAATCTGAGTCCGAACTTTGTTTACCAAACTTAACTAGGCTAATAAGGCTATACACACAATTTACTTGTATAAGTATAATAATTTTATTAAATATAATGAATATACAATAGGTAAAACTTTATTATTATATAAAGTTATGCTAATAGTAACTAAATAGTATACGTTGTGCCATATATATACACATGCACACATAATTACGGTCATAAATATAAAAAAAGATGAGCATGAATTTAAAAAATTATTAATAAATAATAAAAGCGCCTAATTTGGCTAGAAGCATTACTCATGAGCAACGATCGAGATTTAGCTATAAAAGTTGAAATGAGCTTGAGCAAAATTAAGTTAACCGAGTCTGGTTCTTATTTCAAGAATCTCTAATTTGACGAGATATATACAAATACATTAAATGTAACAATAATATCAGTTTGAAACAAATATAAGTAATTTTAGTCTTACATATAATTATAAAACCATGTCTTATATACTCTTACTCCTTAATAAGGTTTACCTTTTAATTTGCTAAATATTACCCACTAGGATTCCCAGGTATATCTCTTTATCATTTCATTTCTAAATAATTTTAGAAGGAAACACATATATATTCAATTATAAACTTGTAAAATTATTTATATTTCTCAAAACATAATGGATAATATACGATGATATTCAAACATGATTAGAAGAAATATATAATATTATAAGTTTAAAGGGGATTAAAAATTACCTCATAATTTTATTATTAGAAAAACCAGATCCATAATAACAAAAAGGACAAAAAGGTTAGTAGAATATTAGCTTTTCTTATGTGACACTATCGCAATGTTGAACATTGTTACGGTCCTCAAGTGTAAATATCCAAGTTAAACCCATGGGGTACCACGTCAGCCATAGCGAATCGTAATGCAATGTACCACCACGTCACGATGATCATACGATGACATCATTCAAATATCTAACGAAAACTAATACCCATATCTCAAGTTAACTCCCATGTGGGCCCTCATGGGCCGCTCACCCGTATTCATTTGACCCTCACCCTCGGGTATAAATACACCACATATTATCATTAACTCTCACCCAAATTCAAACACAAAATTCATCAATCATAAGCAATGTCCGCTGATCCTCGTACTGTCGTTCGAAAGTTCCTTGCTAGACCTCAACATGAAGGCGCCGGAGCCGTCGTTAGACGCAGCATCGGCCGGTCTGTAACGCACTTTAATTCGGTTCAATTCGACTCGATTGTAAAAACACTTGTATCGTTGTATAGTTATATGATATGGGTCTTAGATTATTTTTTTTCTTTTCTGGTTTTCTGCAGGTTTGAGCTCAAGTACTTTGACCCTTTCCTTGTTCTTGATGAATTCTCCAGTGGGTCGCACTCTTTATCGCTGTTTTCTTGTTTTTGTATTGGATTTTCTTTGATTGTATAGAGACTCAGAGGTGAAATGTTGGTTGTTGATGGTTAATTAACATAATTTTATGTGTGATTTGCAGTAACTGCTCCTGCTGGATTTCCTGATCATCCACATAGAGGTTTGTTTATCTTTAATATTCTTTATGTTGTGTAATCACCAATTCACCTTGTAAATTATTCAACCAATTTGATAATTTGCTTCATTTTCGCGCTTTGATGTTCTTTATCCATCTTTGTGTTTGTTTAAACAGGATTTGAGACTGTCACGTACATGTTACAGGTATAATTCTACACAATGGTGTATTTACAAATATGTTGAATGTAAAGAGCTGATAAAGTTCATTGAATTGATTATCGCGATAACATTTTGCATTGAACGCGATGTATCTATGTTGTTCACACCCACCAACCTTATTGCGCTACTCTCCCTAAAATCCAAACACAGAAGAAAGAAACTAAGTAAGTATTTGTCTTTGTGTCACTTTAGTGCTCCAGTGAAAACAGCACTTGTGTTTTTATGCTCTTTTCCCTAATAGGTTTGAATGCTTCTTTGAATTTAAGCCAGTTTAGCTGCATATAAATATATGTACATATTTGTCTCTAGTATCTTTGACCTTCTAGATAAAGTACTTAGATGGTTATAGCTTGTAACTTTTCATGTTGGATTAGAGAATTATGAAAGCAATGTAGAAGAGGTAGTTCTGAATGGTTCTTTTGTTGATCTTGATTGTTATGACATCCCTTTCAGTGGCATTAATCAAATTTATTTTGATGGTGATTTTGCATACATTATTCAGCACTTGTTTTAGTGGTAAACAGGATTTTTAAATAGTGTTGACTTTAGAAAGTTATATGTATATCTTTCAATTTAAAATTGGGAATAGTTGGGAGTTCATGAATCATGATAATCCAGGTGATGATGCTGTTGATGATATGGGTTTAGTGGGGCTAAAAGGGTTTGAAAAAATGGATTAATGATAATTGTGGTCAACTACAGGGATCTGTGACACATGAAGACTTTGAGGGGCACAAAGGCACCATTGGAGTTGGTGATTTGCAATGGATGACTGCTGGAAGAGGAATTGTGCATTCTGAAATGCCTGCTTCTCATGGCACTCAAAAAGGCTTGCAGTTATGGATCAACCTCTCATCAAGACATAAGATGTAAGAACATCGATCCTTATCACTTCACACGTCTCCATTTTTGTGGGGCGTGAGGCCCATGATTTCCTCGATCAGTGTGGGCTCACGCCCCACCATAGAAGCCAGACTGCTTAAGAACCTGGTTTTTAGTCCAACTAGTAGTCCAGTCTAGTTTTAAAAACATTATTCTAGATGTTCCCGTATGCTCTAAGTACATGTCTAGGCTATCTTTATTAAAAAGTTAGTAACTTTTTGTTCTTATATTAATTGTACATTGCACTGAATATACTAATCATAATTATGAACAGGATTGAGCCAAGGTACCAAGAGATTGCAAGTACAGATATTGCAGAAGCTAGTGAAGATGGAGTAACTGTCAGAGTTATAGCAGGTGAAAGTTTAGGGATAACGTCTCCAATATACACAAGAACACCCACCATGTTTCTTGATATTACACTAGAACCCGGGGCCCATATGCAACAGCCCGTGCCCGAGTCATGGAACGCGTTTGTATACGTGTTGGAAGGCGAAGGCGTGTTTGGGAAGTCGAGATCGTCTTCGACAACGGCTCACCATTTACTGCTTTTGGGTCCGGGTGACAGGCTCATGGCATGGAACAAGTCATCTAAACTGTTGAGGTTTATATTGGTGGGGGGTGAACCCATTGGTCAACCAGTGGTTCAGTGGGGTCCCTTTGTGATGAACACACAAGAAGAAATTGACCAAACGATTCAAGATTATGAGAATTTTGAAAATGGGTTTGAGAAAGCAAGGTATTGGAGATCTGAAGCTGCACAAGATTAGGAGTTTTAGATATTGGTGTTAATTCTTTTTTTTATTTTTGTATTGGGTTTCAGAAATAATATAGATAATTAAGTGTCTAGCTCTTTCAATGAATGATTTTTAAATCAAAGATTCTTCAGCCTTTTTATTATTTATCTAGTGAGTTTAAATAATGACATAAAAACTACAAATTTAACTTCTATTGATTTCATACATTAAGTTTAAATTAAACTTGCTTGTTCTTATTGTTTAACAGAGTATTAATATGTTTCCTTAATTTTTTAAGTGGGATTAACCTTCTTAATTAAATAAATAAAAATGTGGGGTTTTTTTCAATTAAAGGGCAAAATAGACTTATTGGATGAAACCACAAACTTTTGATATCTTTTGGGAATCTAAGTTATTTTCTTTTTTAATTCTAAATGATACTTTTTTCCAATATCATGATTGAGCTTCTAGAAGAGTTGGTGGGCTCATATTTGTTTGCAAAATTGGTTCTTGAATAATTTCATAGAAGTGGAAAGACTTGCGGGACATACGAGTACGACATCCGGTTAACAAGTGCTTATCAATTCCTACGATACTCTCGTTAAAAATTCAACAATTTCATAATTCTATTTTTGTAATAATCAAATAAGATATTAATGAAGTTTTTATCTGATAATCATTTGAGTCATTATCTGTCACACGTTATATCCAAACAAAACAAAAAAAAACTGAGGCTAATTAACGTGTAACGTTTATGTATCACACACGTATGTTAATCCAGAAACATGAAGATAGGACGCAATGGAATGATTAAATGCATGTTACATCTACAAGTTCACTCAAAAATTTATTTTTCTCTCTCTTTCTTTCTCTAATGCTCTTCAAGATACGCTAAGAAAGAAATCATCATCTTCTCCATGAAATCTTCTAGTCTTCGTGAAAAGTTTCAAGATACAATACTCAAGATGCATTATTGCTTGAAGAATACGGACTCCCACGGTCAAAGGGATGTGTATTAGATATAATATTATCTATTCGTATAGATAAACGTGACTGTAAAAGATAAACATGATCATCCTATGTATAGATCGATATACATGACCTGTTTGAGGTTATCATGTTATCATATATATTAGGTTTATGTAGGAGTTGTATGTTGATTGTGTTTCCTTTAACTATATAGCTTATTAATGTAAGATATTTCACATAAAGAAAAGTTCCAATTAGAAAATTGGATATTTGTGACCGCCAACACAGGATAGCGACCGATTTCGCAAATTTAGCGATGACTTTCAGTACTCCGGTCGCAAAAAATAATTACAGATTAAGAAAAAATAGTTCCAAATCAATAACAGAAAAGCTAAAATTAATACACTAAAAACGAACTATAAATATAGTTACAAAAAGTAGTTACAAATCAATAAAAAAAGCTAAAATTAATACATTATAAACGAACTATAAATATTGATCTCAAATCGGTCGCAAATTAACGCCTAACTATCATTGCAAATCAATTGCAAAAGAGCATAAAATAATATAACATATAAATTTAATTTAACGTTAGTTGCAAAACGGTCACAAAATTTACGACCAACTAAATTCGATCACAAATCAGTGATGAAAGAGAAAAGTTGTATGTAAATTAAATTTTAAATGTTTGTCGCAAAAGATCGTAAACTTGAATCCTAGCTACCTATAGTTGAAGGAAGTGAAAGTAAAATCATAAAAGATTAATTATTTTTTCGTTTTCCGATTGTTTTAGGACCGAAAAGGCCGTCTAAAATTGTCAGTTTTCTAGTAGTGTATAAAAATCCTATGTGATATGTTCTATTTAATCTAAGGGTATTTTTAACTTTAACTGTACGTGTTCTCCAACATCATGTCCGGCTAATCTCTAGTTACAAAACCGGGGTTTTGTTTGTTATCTTGTATTAACGTTTAATATTTTAAAGTTATCAATGCAATTCTATCGATTAGATATATGCAAACGTTATGTCTTTCCATGTTTATTATAAATTGCTCTACTAGATAATTTTAATTTTAGACGATACTGAAAATGTTCATCTTGATTATATAAGGGACTATAATGGGTGAACTGAGTTGTATATGATAGTCGATGTTATGAATTGAATTACAAAAGTAGAAGTAATAATTCTAGTTTTTAAACATGGGATCATGGGCGGCCCAACAGCTTAAAAATATAAGGTAGGGCTTTAGGTCACAATTTAAGAACCCTTTAACCTTTGTTTGTTTTCATGAGCAACTGCCACCTTCGTTTTCATCAATTACCGGCGATTTTGCTTGCCCCTTGCAAACCCAGCCACCTAAAACTTTGATTTCTTCACTTAAGTCACAATTTAAGAACCCTTTAATCTTTGTTTGTTTCATTGATGTCATTTAGTTGAGTCAAGATTTGCTTCTTTGATTTCGTTGCGATTAAGAACCTTTAAACTTTGATATCATTTGGACATCTAGTGGAGGAACAGAGCCATGCTTAGTTGGTTCTCTATTGATTGATTATCTCCCTAAATAAGGTAAATTGCTTGATTGTTGTTTTATTTTTCTTTAATTCTTTGTTCTAGGAACTACTTGCTAACTGCTAGTTTTTTAAAATTTGTTTTAGTTTTGTATTTGTGTTCTTTTTGTTTGATTTGCAAAATGATATTGTTTATTTGATTTAGCTTTCCGCTTGAAACAGTTTATTAGAATATAGAATAATTGAATCAATTAGGATTTGCTTTGAATAACAGATTTAGGAATCATTGAATCAACAAGTGTTTGTGCTCCAAAACAGATGACTGTTTTTTAACGATAAAGTTCAGAAAAGCTTCCGATTTCACTTTCGCTTTGGCCTCCAAAAACGTTGAGCCGCCCCTGCATGAGGCCCACTTACTTCATTTTTGGTTGTGGAAGGAAGCGACGATCTATATGGAGTGGAAGTTTTAATTGTTGATGCATTCCTGTCGAGAAGTATTAATATATTTTGGATGATTTTGTATTAAACTAGGATTGAGTTTGGTTATTTATATGTTTATTTAATAGTGTCTAATTGTATTAAGATTAGTATAAGTGTAGCATAAATAAGAGGTTATGATCATTGTATTGATGTGATTTTCTTCATAAAAATATTTTTAGAGTCATGACGAGTTGTCTCTAAATTATCGGTGTCTTCTTGTGTTTACATAAAGATTCCTGGCCAATATATTATTGTAGTTTTCCACTTGTGCTAAGGTTATAGACTATTGATGTAAATACACATGATTCTTGCTCAAAAACTATTGTTAACATATTCAAGATCTTGTCTTAAATGTCTAAGTTTAAGCATCTTTTCATATGATTATCTTATGAGTTGAACCTAAATTAGTAGTGTTAACGTAATATTTTTTTACAATTCTTAAAAGTACTTGTGCTAAGGTTATAAAACATTTTTTTTACAATTCTTAAAAGTACTTGCTTGTTTTTCAAGTGAAATATAACGTAATATTAATGATGTTTAAACTTTAAACCATTAATCACTTGCCCATAATTAGGCTTAGATTACAATGCCTTGAAAGTTATTAACATTTCCATGCTTAGTTTTACATATTTTAACAAAATTTGTGTAAACGCCCGTCAACCTTTTATTAACATTTCGATTCTTATTGTCACTAGGTTTATTTTTTTATTTTTATTTTTTTGCATTCTATAATTATTGGGTCTTCCAATATTAGCTTTAAAAATTCCTTGTGAACTGTCATGAATTGCTTAATAATTCATGGTTGTGACTTATCCAACGCATATATTCATGAAGAATTTCACATCGAACCTCATTCACATCTATGAAAACGACTTGAGAATATGGTGTTTAATTAAAGAGTACCTTACTTGTAAAAGTAAAAGTCGTTTTAAATTGATTGATACTCTAATTCGATATTTTTACTTTATTGACGAAATGTATTATCTACTTTTCTAACGTGTTTATCTACTTCTATAGTTTGATTTTATATTTTTATTCCTATTAAATTTAATCTTCAAAGCCTTAAATTACAACTCATAATTAAGTCCGTTGGATTATATGATGATGGTTGATGTATTTTTTTTTTAATACAGAAATATATTATACCTCTATCAAAGAGTGTGCTCTCTTTTTTTTATTACGTGTTTTTGCTTTGCGTCATGAATCTTATTATGTCTTTCATACTATATTATCTTTCTTAACGGAACCTAATAAGTTATTATTAACTATATCTAACACCATCAAATTTGTGTTTATCCTGAATCTTTAAGTTCTTAAGGCATTCGTACTCATTAGGGGTAAATAACACATGTTTGGCTGGTGAAAACATCCTTCGACTGAGAATACTAGTCCTTTGATTTCTGAGGAAATTTTGGCCACCAAAACCGATGAATTCTCATCATTCATGGGCAACATGGGATTTTTACCTCTACTTGTCCATTATGCATTATTAGTTGTACGTATGGTTATGTGAGGATAGTGAAATTAAATAGGAACGGTTACTAGAGTAATGGTAATAAAGGAGAAAACAGACAAAATGTACGTTGATGTAGCATTGATGTGACGCCCAGAGAAAACGCAAGATATAACGTTTTTCTTTTTCACTGTATAAAAACTTTGATATTTATTCATAAAAAACACAATTTATTAGCTAGTAATAGTTAGATGCTATATTTTTTTACCTACATTCTCTACTCTCCATCTAAAATCATCACCCACCAACCTTTAAATGGGGAATACATTTACCATCAAGATGTTTAAGATGCAACATATTTGTCCAGTCCAAAGTTTCCATTTTTTGATGTTCCGTAATTAGATCGTACCTAATGCTCCGCGGCAAGGATGTGGGCGGTACTAGCAATAATTTTACATACTAATCGTAAATCGTGGTTGTATATTTTGAAACGTTGATACGCAGGGATGTTATAATTTTTAATATATTAATTAGAAAAAAAATAAAATGTTCTTGGTTATTAAAAGAAAAGGTTGAATAAAGAAAATCCTAGAATGAAGAAAACTAAAACATATAGGAAAAAAAAAAGAAAAAAGAACAATATAAAGAAATTAAAAAAGAGGAAGAAAGAAAGTAAACTAGTCAACAAAACATTTAGCAAATAAAGAAAAACTGTAAAAAATCAAGAAAAAATAAAAGAAAAGGGAAAAAAAACATGGAGTAGTAAGGTTTGAACCTAGGTGGAAAATAAGGGAGGGAGTGTAGTAGACCAACACCCATTCTAGTGTTAATCCCCCGTAAACGTTATTTAACAATAAGATAACCTAATATTAAACATCCATTCTGGTGTTAAAAAAAAGATATTAAAATGAAAAAAAGTAAAAAATAAAACAAAAATGTTGATCCGACCATAAAGAGACATGTGCCAAGTACAACCAATCATCATTTAACATCAATATTAAACATATATTAGGATGATTATTGACGAAGTTTTTGTTTGGAACATTTCCAAGGTGATTACACATCTACTTGTTATGTTCATATTGTTACACAAGATTATTTATTTTTCTTTATTTAAGGGCATTTTAGATGTTTGACCGATAATTAAACACATAGTTTGTAGAAGCGTGAGTTTTTAACCAAAATAGTGTTTATATAAACCTATTTACCAAAAGTGTTAGTTTAACAAAATTTATTAAAATAGTGTAATTAGTATTTTTAGTTTATAATATTAAGAAGAAGAAAAAACTAAGATACTGAACTCCCTTCTCTTTTGTCTTCTCCGACAATGAGGCACACTTATCTCCTGGAGCTACGGCTGCCAACCCTCAAGACTCAAGAGCGTAGTGAAGTAACCGAATAATAATTCTCCACCACCCGCATTAGTAAAACTAGAACAAATCCAAATTACCAAACACGTTTGTAAGTAATTAGACATGTAATTAACATTTAACAAATATTATTTTGAAATTAAAGAGGAAATTTTCGATACACATCCGCCAAAGGAAACACAACTAGAGCTCTATGGGTGGCAGTGTTATTGCAGGTGTCTGATCTTGAGAAGACATAAGATATAACCACCAACATCATAGTTTAGTAATTTCTTTTCTATACTATAAAAGGATTAATAACACTATAATCTGTAAATATTTTTATATTAACACTAGTAAGATATATAAATTTTTCACTATGGTTAAAAACTCGAGCTTTTATTGACCTCGACCTATACCTAACAAAATGAGTGGGTCCGAACATGTTAATTGGTCAAGACGATCATTTTTAGACAGGGTCGGCTCAACGTTTATTGGGGCCCAATCGAACTAAAAAAATGAGGCCCTTTTGAAAATCGCAATGTTAACAAAAGCAATCAAATCAAATTTGTTTGAACAAAAACAATAAATCAAAGAAAATTTGGTATATCAACTTAAGTCCTTGATAGTTGATTTCTTTAAATAAAAAAAAGGGCTAGACGAAGTCGATCAAATCAACTGTAAAAGAAAAAACTTAAGAATTGTCGTTTACTTTGTGAATTGTGTAACTGTGTTTCTTCAATAACCTATCAAATTATCAAATTTTTTATCGGAACTCAACTATCAAGTGTTATTTGCGCTTCAAAATTTCATTGAGCCATATAATACCAAAACCCACTATAATACTTTTTTATAAACGGGAGCCCTTATTTTTTAGAGGTCCAAGCTCAATGCGTCACAACTTACATTATAGAGACGACCCAGTTTTTATAGAAATGAGTATTTTAATTCGGGTCAAAACGAATTTTAACAAATAAAAAACAATACGTGTCAACGAGCCTTTTTGAAAAGTGAACATTAAATGATGGACATTCGACTTTAGAGTGTCACCATGTAGTATTTTCTATCCATAATATAATATGAATGGAACACATTTTCAATTAAAAGCTTCAAAAATATGCATTTTCGGCAACTCTTTAAATCTTCACAAATGGATTTGTCCGTAAGTTCCATATTAGCCCTCAGAGTTTGTTCTTTTTCACTGTTACTCAGCCAGTTTTCTCTTTTAACACTTTAAGCCCCCAAACTTTAATTCTTCATAATCCTTCCTGAAAATAGAACATTTAAAGTTAAATTCTTTATATTAATAACCTTTTTAATGATTGATTTGATATACTTTTTAACATCCGCCCAATTCAATCAACAATTACTATGGATGTTTGCTAATCATTTCAAGATAAATGTTTATTATTCATTTCAAGATAAATGTTTTTTATTCACTTCGAAAGTTTTGTCCTATCATTTATTAAACGATAAGTACAACCACCAAATTTATAGCTTTAGTCAGTTAGATTCTCCAAATAACTAACACTCATAAGAAGAAATCGAGGAGAGAACTCACCCATAAATAAAAACACGCAAAACAATATATAAATACAAAAGACGTCTCAATGTCATTGTAAATGCATAAATCTTTCTTGACTGATTTGTCATGTTTTATGTTATCTAGATACTTAAGCTTTTAAAATACACACTCCTTCAAATTAACCTGTAGGATTTAACCTAGCTTAAACTGAAACAAGACTTAAGAAATAATAAGCTTGATTTTAACAAAAATTCATTTTTAGCTTTTTCTTTCAAAGTATGGAATTTCAAATAAAGATTTAGTACGTAAGCGATCCTTCCCAAGATTAAAACATCGAATACTCAAAAATTACATTTTTCCCCTTTCAAACAGTGTTCCGTTTTAAACATACAAGGTTTAGTGTAAAATCTATTGTTACAATGACTAAACTATTGTGTCCAAAACATTGAAAAGTAATAATAATATTAATAAACGACCTTGGTTTGTAAACAGATTTGAATTACAAGCGTGTGTACAAGAAAAAAAGCTTTTCTAAAACAATAGTGATCTTTAAACCCACAATGGCAAACATGAAACCATGTAATCAAACATGCTAGTTCAGGCCCAATAAATAAAACACACTTCACACACTTTTGGACGATTTTTCATGGTTATTTATTTAAAAATCGGAGGTATAACTAGTATTATGCCCCCATGTTATAGCGTGGGTATAAATTATGCAAGTAGCATCAATGTCAAATCGTTGCTAACGACCACCAACAACAGAAAAGCTCGCAAAACAAAAGAAATAAAAATGAAAAGAAAAAATAGATGAAAAATGTTAAACCATGCACACCCGTTGCGGCTTGTTAATATGCAAAAATTATACTAAAACGTAAAATACAGCGAGACCGCTAAAAACGGATAATAGAGGTAAAAACGTTGAAGCACTTACGCATGTTGCGGCATGTTAACTCAAAAATTTTAAACCGAAACGTAAAAGAAATTATAAAAGATGAAAGTTATATGAGACCAAAGTTAAAAATAAAAAAAGAAGAAAAAACTAAGGTTAAAAGTAAAACATTTAAAGAAAAAAACAAAACTACAATCTATAAAGCATGATGTACAACTAATTATGTATAACAAATTTAAAAATTAATAATATATAGATATAAATAGTATATAAGGAATTTAGAACTTTAAGTACGTAAATGTATACTCTACTAGCCATAAAAGCAGGAAAAAAAACAATAAAACAATTACACCTAAACTCTCCCATGTTTCTCCATGATCTCCTTATAATATTACATTTTTCAATAATTCACGTTTTCTTTTATGTTACTTGGTCAAACTCTTTAACCAAAATACATCAATGTGCAAACTATCAATGACCCATACAAATGACTTATCTGACCCGTGACTCGTGAATAATCCTAACAACCGCCCCTTAATTGTTGTCTGTACACATTATTTACTCACAACAACATGAAATCACTTTCAACTCGAACCATCTCGATCATTTTTGGACAATTGGTGTAATAGACCAAGTATCATAGCAGATATTGTCTGTTTTAACACCAGACATGCCCTTAGGCGCTCACTCCTCACGGTTATAAAATATGTATAATAATAAAAATATTCAGACTCATATAAAAAAAACTTTTAGCTAAAATATTGAGTTTTTAACTAAAAGTCATGGTCATCGGTCAAAGATCAGATCTTTAAAGATCCATCAAATTACCACCATCTTGATTTTTGCTTGTTTTAAAAAATGAATGTTTCATCAGCTTCTCAACAATATAGGGCTGTTCAAATAGCTCGACGTTTGAAACTCGCTCGAACTCGTTCGAAAAATGCTCGGAATTTTGCTCGTTCGAATTTCCGCTCGATTGTAAATGAACCGAGCGGCTCGGTTCGGTTTCAAAACGAACCGAGCATGAGCGAAGGGTCGCTCGCTCGGTTTCGGTTGAATTATTTTTTAGTTTAGTTTTTATATATTATATATAATTATATATGTTAATTTATTATTTTATTTAGTTATTTATTAATTACAAATATTTTAATTTTTTAGTCAAAAGCTTAAAACCCTAATTCACCAATACATTCAAACCTTATTCACCCTCCACATTCCACTCCTCTCCTCGTCTCCTACTCTCCTCCAGCATTCCAGCCGCCAGCCTTCACTCTCCCTCGCTAGACCCATCTCCCCTCTCCACTCTTCACCCTCCAGCAGCCTCCACCCTTCGGGCCTCCCGCTGCGGCCGCCGACCAGCGGCGCTGCTCGAATCTGCGAACCTGCGACTGGTCTCCGACCCCTGTTGCCTGAATCTACGAACCTGCGACCCTGCTATGAGCCGCGAACCTGCAACCGTGACCCATCTCCGACCGCAACCCGTCTCCTACCTTCGAACCTACCTTTGAAAGATAGTTTACAGGGTAAAAGCACTTTAAACTATACATTAACAAAAGTATTTTTTGTGAAATTTGTTTGATACAAATTGATATTGTTATTTCTGTGAAATTTGCTAGTTGATTACAGGGTAAAAGCTTTGTTGTGAAACTATACCAAGCAAAACCGAGCGAAAACCAAGCGAAACCGAGCGCTCAGTTTAAAACCGAACCGAGTTCGAGCATGAAGTTTGCGCTCGAATTTGTAAATTCGAACCGAACCGAGTCGCTCGGTTTGAAACCGAACCGAGTTCGAGCGAAGCTGCGTTCGGTTCGTGAATAGCCCTACAACAATGGGACTTCTTGTTTGATCTTTCACCATCTACATTATTACTAGTTTAAAAAAAGCGAAGAATATATATATATATATATATATATATATATATATA
>BJCO01744165.1:0-13530 GCA_018326465.1 Flaveria floridana | reverse complement strand
TCGACTTGAATTGCCAGATGAGTTAAGTGGAATTCATCCCACATTCCATGTATCCCATCTGAGAAAGTGCCTAGCTGATGAAGATATGATTGTTCCACTAGAGGATATTGAAGTAGATGAACGATCAATTACGTAGAACAACCCGTGGCAATCATTGATCGTAAAGAAAAGAAGTTAAGGAATAAAGTGGTTCCCCTTGTGCGTGTACAGTGGAAGCACAGGAAGGGATCCGAGTCTACGTTGGAGACTGAAGAAGAGATGAGACAACACTACCCACATATGTTTGAGGAAGAACAGGTTTCAGGGACGGAACCTATATAAGGAGGGTGGACTTGTAACACCTGTATTCTTTTTAAAAGAAATAAAATAATGAAAAAGAAAGAAAAAGAGAGAAAAGATAGTTAACTAAAAGTGGAGGGATCAAAAGTATCAAAAGGAACAAAAGTAATAAAAGTTGGTGAAAAGGTGGCATGGCCACCCATTATACCCTGCACAACATCATTCACTCGATATTTTAGAGAGAGAAAGAAGAGTAGCTCGAAATTTAGAAAGAAGTTCAAGCTGGGTTCGGATTTAAGGTAAAGATTAGTGTTTTTAAGTGGTTCTTTGCTAGACTTAGCTTCGGTTATGTGTTCTTATGTGCATATGTGCTCGGTTGTGTGTGTTTGGTGTTGTTTTAAGGTGTGTGAACTCGTTACAAGCAGGTTAGAGAAGAAGAAATACCCAAGTTGCAACTTCGGTTATGTGTTCTTATGTGCAGATGCCTTAGGAGCCAGTTTCCTTTTCCCTTTGTCACTCACAGGCCTTGGTGACTCAGGGTGGAGAGACAACTTTGGCCTTCATTACTTGATTCAGCACTTAAGCTCTGGTGAGAGAGAGGTTGTAAAGCACCTTCACTAGCTGCTGCCTCACTAAGGGTAGAAGATGTTGAAGTAGTTCCTGTAGTAAGGTTCACAGGGTCTAGCACTGCGTCTTCAGTCAAGGTTTCCCCTTCGAAGCTAATCTTAGGGTCCACCTCAACATCCAGTTAACCAATGACATTACCTGTTAGCCTTTGTCTTCTTTTATTTCTGAACTCTTTAAATATCCTAACTTGAATCCTCTTAACCAGTCTGTCAGCTTGCCTGTTTTGACTGGGATTGGCAAGTGACATATGGACTAGAGGAAGACTATCATAGTACTTCCACGTATGAAAATTAAATACCTCTTACTACCCCTAAAGTCTATGCAGTATTAGGGCTCTCTTGTCAGCATCATACCTCCACCCTAGTATTTCATTCTCATTATCATAGGGTGGGGTAGACATATCCTTTAGGATACCCTCCTCAAACAAACTTTGTATGAGTGAGTGCACATCAATATGGACTTGAGGACGTTGCTGAGTATGGATAATTACAAGTGAGGGTAGTGAATCCTCAATTTCCATGCTCTGAGAAGAACTCATAGGGTCTACGATTGCTAGGACTATCTCCCCCTTTTTAGTAGCATCACCATCTTGCATAGGTGAGCTGGTGGTTAGGTCCACCACATCTACAGGTTCTTAAGGACTTAGTTGAGTCCATTTGAGTGGTCTCTCGGCTAACTTGCCCTTGAGATCAGTGATCTCAAGTTGCTAGTCATTGACCCTCATTTGAAAGGTAGTCACCTGAGATTCCAGGTGACAATTGTCACACCCCCGCTAAGAGCGAAAAAACGGGGATGGAACAAGACGGGATCGTCATAACACATTATAATCAATAGAGATGTAAAGTAGACATGTATAGAATGAATGACGTGTCATGACGACACCCAGCACAAAGGAGACTTGTGTCGTGTCTAGTGAATAACCACGACTACATAGCCATATGTATTAACAAAAGTATCAATGCTGTAATAAAATTCCCACAACCCGGGAACAAGTATCCAAAAATATAATTTTATGTAATCAGACCAACAACGTAATCAGACCAACAATCGCATACACACATTCATCCGCATGACTCAATCGCACACCTACATTCAATCACATGACTCAATCGCACGACTACATTCAATCGCATGACTCAATCGCACACCTACATTCAATCGCACACAGTCGTATAGACAGGACTCATTCACATACGCAGGTCACAGGGGTGCTGGAGTGCTCACAGCAGCCTTCAGCCGCTGTGACCACTCAAATGGCACCACAACACACTCAGGAGTTAATTTCCAACATGTTTTTAGCAATTGGTGTACTCGAAAGGTTCTCAATTGGCTCGTTCGCTCAGGAACACCCAAGACCCGAATCCGACGTAAGAAACATGGAAATAGATGAATTAAGTAGTGATGGTGGTCGTCTACCTGTGTGGGGTCGACTTTGGGCTGCCTGTAGCTGCTATTTGCCGGAGAAATCACGTAGAGAGTCGGAGAGCAGGGAGAAGAGGCGGTTGGTGGTTGTAGGGTTTGGGTAAAATGGGTAAGGGTTGTTAAAGGGGGTTTTTATACCCTTTCCAAGTTTGTAAGTTTGGCTACTTTAGTCCCTAGACTTCCAAGGCATATGAATCTTCAAGTTTAGTTAATTACAATTCGGGCCCTCTACTTTGTTATTCATTTTATTAATAGTGTGTTAATAATATGGGTTGTAACATCTATAATAATAACAATATTACTAATAATAATACTAATAATAACTTTAATAATGGTATTCTCATTAGTAATTTTATTTATGTTAATAATAATAATAATACTAGTAGCACTACTATAATAGTTTTAATAACAATTATAACAATATTAATAATAATGATAATATTAATTGTGATAATAATAATAAACATAGTATTTATGCTAATAATAATAGTAAGGGTAATGTTAATGATAATGATAGTAGCATAATGTCTACATACTAGTATCTCCTTAATTATTTGAGAAATAGGGGGATCTATATTGGGTAAGGATTATTAATTGTTTAATGTTTAAGTTTTTATGCACACTTGGGATAATACACATAGTTAGGGAAGCAAAATTTGAAACTAAGGCAACTTGATTATGAGTTAATGTTGAGTATTCAAGAAGGCTAACAAATATGATGTTAATTGACGGACCTTATGGTGACGGATGTCACAGTATCCCCTAGTTGAAAGAATTTCATCCCGAAATTCAGCTGGAGTTAGATCCAGGAGTATCCTCCACAAACAAATGTGGATACTTGAGTTTCATCCGGTCTTCCCGTTCCCATGTGAATTCTGGTCCTCGTTTAGAGTTCCATCTCACGCGGACAATCGGTATCTTGTTGCGCCTTAATCGTTTGACCTTTCGATCCATGATCTCTATGGGTTCTTCGATAAATTGAAGCTTTTCATCAATCTTGATTTCTTCAATTGGTACATGAAGAGTTTCATCCACCAAGCACTTCTTGAGGTTTGATACGTGGAACGTATCGTGTACACCACTGAATTCTGGTGGCAACCTTAATCGGTATGCCACTGGACCAATTCTTTCCGTAATTTCGAATGGTCCTATGTATCTCCGGGCTAACTTCCCTTTCTTTCCAAATCATACAATCCTTTTCCCGGGAGAGACTTTAAGTAAAACGCGATCTCCCACATTGAATTCCAGAGGTTTCCGACAGTTGTCGGCGTAGCTCTTTTGACGATCTTTGGCCACTTTTAGTCTGTCTTTGATCTGAAAAATCTTGTCTGTTGTTTCCTAAATGATCTCTGTGCCTGTCAACTGGCTTTCACTAATCTCTGCCCAACAAACTGGAGACCTACATTTCCTTCCATATAGGGCTTCAAACGGAGCGCATCCAATACTCATATGGTAGCTGTTGTTGTAAGAGAACTAAATCAATGGTAGATGGGTGTCCCAGCTACCACCAAAGTCGATTACACAATCCCTAAGCATATCTTCCAATATTTGCATCGTTCGTTCGCTTTGACCGCCTATTTGTGGGTGATAGGCGGTACTCAAATCTAATCGAGTGCCTATCGCATTCTGTAGTGTTCGCCAAAAACGCGATGTAAATCGGCTATCACGGTCAGATATGACCGACACCGACACTCCATGCCTTGTTACAATCTCGTTTATGTACAATCTCGCCAACTTATCCATCTTGTAATCCTCTCGGATCGGTAGGAAATGAGCAGACTTCGTCACGGTCCACTATAACCCATCTCGAGTCGTGCCCACTACTCGTCCTAGGAGTTTGGTAATAAAATCCATGGCTATATTTTCCCATTTCCATTTAGGAATTTCCGGTTGCTGTAGTAATCCTGATGGTTTTTGATGTTCAGCTTTAACTTTCGAGCACGTCAAGCATCGGCTTACATACATAGCAATGTCTTTCTTCATGCCTGGCCACCAATATAGATCTTTGAGATCGTGGTACATCTTGTCTGCACCAGGGTGAAAAGAATACCTTGACTTATGTGCTTCGTCCATAACCAAAGTACGTATGTCACCCCATTTGGGCACCCATATGCGATCCATAAAATACTGTAAGCCGTCTTCCTTGCAACACATTTGCTTATCCAGACCTCGAAATTCTTCCCTGTAACATTCTCTTCTTTCAGTGCTTCACCTTGTGCTGTTAGGATCTTAGCTTTCAGGATTTTTTGATAAGTCAATCCTAATGCTCGAGCACGTAGCGATTTCACGCGTTCCTTGCGACTTAAGGCATTAGCCACCGCGTTTGCTTTCCCCGGATGATACCGGATTTCACAGTCGTAGTCACAGAGGAGTTCTACCCATCATCGCTGGCGCATATTAAGTTCCTTTTGATCCAGGATATGCTGGAGGCTCTTGTGATCCATGTACATAATGCACTTAGTTCCATACAAGTAATGTCTCCATATCTTAAGTGCAAATACCACAGCGCCCAACTCCAGGTCATGAGTCATATAGTTCTTTTCATGCATTTTAAGCTATCACAAGGTGTAGGCAATTACCTTATCCCTTTGTATTAGCACACATCCTAATCCTTGATGTGAAGCATCGCAGTACACCACAAAATCATTAGATCCGTCCAGAAGGGACAATATCGGTGCATTGCACAAATTTTCTTTCAATGTTTGGAACGCCTCTTCTTGTGCATGTACCCAATCAAATTTCTTGTCTTTCTGAGTCAGCAGAGTCAACGGTTGTGTGATTTTTTAGAAGTTTGCGATGAAACGTCTATAGTATCCAGCCAAACCTAAGAATTGACGTATTTCCGAAGGTGTCTGTGGTGCTTCCTACTTCTTCACTGCTTCGATCTTTCTGGGATCTACGTGAATTCTATTTTCGTTCACAACGTGTCCCAAAAATTTCACTTCTCGTAGCCAAAACTCGCACTTTGAAAACTTGGTGAAAAGTTTCTCTTCTTGTAATAGATTCAGTATTGCCCGAAGGTGTTCCTCATGGTCTCTTTTGATCAAGAGTAGATAAGTATATCGTCTATGAACACGATCACGAACTTATCCAAGTAAGGTTTGCACACTCGATTCATCAAATCCATGAACACGGCTGGTGCATTAGTCAGTCCGAATGGCATGACTAAGAACTCATAGTGCCCATACCGGGTTCTAAACACTGTTTTCGGTATGTCATCCTCGAAAACCCTTAGCTGGTGATATAAGGTCGATCTTGGAGAAATACGAGCCTCCTTGCAACTGGTCGAACAGATCATCGATTCTGGGAAGAGGGTATCGATTCTTCACGGTCAGTTTATTCAATTCACGATAATCGATGCACATGCGAAATGATCCGTCTTTCTTTTTGACGAATAATATCGGTGCTCCCCATGGTGAGTGACTTGGCTGAATAAAACCCTTTTCCAGTAGTTCCTGCAATTGACTAGATAGCTCTTGCATTTCTGATGGTGCCAACCGATATGGCGTCTTTGCTATCGGTGTGGCTCCCGGAACCAAGTCTATACGAAATTCCACGTGTCGAGGTGGGGGCAAACCGGACAAGTCATCAGGGAATACATCAAGATAGTCTTGTACTACAGGAATATCTACCAACTTTCTTTCCTCTTCTTTCTTTTCCATAACATGGCCAGAAACGCGTAACACTGCTTTTGTAAACATCGATGTGTCTTCATGCAAAAGATAAGCTTTAGGGTTCTCCCCGATCGTTCACCTTGAATCCTGAGTACTTCCCCGTCTGGCATGGGAATTCGTACTACTTTCTCCCGACATACAATCTCTGCTTCGTACTTTGACAACCAATCCATCCCCACGACTACGTCGAAACTCCCTAACTCGAAAGGTATCAAATCTATTTCGAAAGCATGGTTCTTCAATATCATCGAGCACTTTCTAATAATCTCATCGGCCTGTACAATTCTACCGTTGGCCATTTCTACGGAGTAGCTAGTTTCTAGCCTACTAGTGTTCAAGTCGAGCATATGAGTAAATTCAGAAGATATAAAACTATTGTCTGCTCCAGTATCAAACAATATAGATGTGAAGTGGTGATTGAGCAAGTACGTACCCATAACGACATTCGGGTCCTGACGGACGTCATTTGCTACGATGACGAACGCACGTCCTCTAGCAGCATTTCCTTGATTTCCTTGGCCTTGATTACCGGCTATGGCCATCACTTGTGGCTGGTTGTTCCCTTGCTGTCCCTGTGCATGATTCAGTCTGGGGCACATGTTCCGGTAGTGATCCGGGCTTCCACACTCATAGCAAACTCTAGCATTCCCTGCAGGGTTAACCGCATTAACCGGCGCAACCAGATTCGGCGCCACTCTGTAGTCTCTCGCCAGATGCCCGGGGCGTCTGCAGTTTACACAAACCCGATACGGCATTGCTTGGGGGTGATGAAAGTTTCACCTGTTACACTTAGGGTGCAGCCTGACATATTCCTTCCTACCCTGAGCCACTGCCACAAAATTCCTGGTTGTTTTGGCCCGTTTGTCAAATTTCCTAGTACTCGACCTGCTCGCTTCTCCAACATCCTTTCTCTTCTCAGCTCCTTTCCCCAGAACCCCAGTTCTCACCATCTCATCTATCAAATTGCCTGCCTTCAGAATCGCACTCTGGATAGTAGGAGGGGCTGCTGCTGTTACCATTGCCCAGATTTGAGGCACAAGTCTCTAGATGTACCTTTCAATCCTGTTGGATTCCGGAGTTACCAGATGAGGAACCAGTCTTGCCAATTCATGGAAACAATCAGTGTAAGTTGAGTGCCTAGCTCCTACCATAGCATGATTCCAGAACTCATGCTCCAATTTCTATGTCTCGTTGAGTGGACAATATTCTTTGTGATTAATGCTTTAAACTCATCCCAAGTCATCTGCATTGCTGATTCTCTTCCCCTCGCTTGAATCTGTGTGTTCCACCAAGTTAGTGCCTTGCCCTGTAGTGACCACGTGGCATACATAATCTTTTGGCTGTCTAGGCATTCACTTATATCAATGACTGCCTCCATCTTCTCAAGCCACCTAGTTAGGGCTATCGCCCCACCTTTCCCATCAAATTCCTTTAGTTTGCAGGTCACAAACTCCTTGTATGAACATCCCCATCTTGTATTAACAATCCCAGTTTCATTGCCAGTAGTACCACCATTTTAAATCTCTTCCCCTGTTCCTTGGTTATGCTCATTCCCAACCTGATTCTCAATTCCTCCTTCGTTGCCAGCCTCACCTTGACCTCCTTCTCCATTATCCCCATTATCATTGTCGTCATCCCCGTGAGGGTTATGATTCAGAAGAGTGTCGCTCACTTGGGCCACTATCGTTGGAATCAGTGCGGCTAGCTGCTGAGCGATCATGGGAGCTATATCGGGGTTTCCAGTCCCCTGATTGTTACAGGCAGGACCACCACCTGTTCCTGGTGTCCTGCCTCTACCTCTTCCTCTGCCTCTTCCCCTTGGGGCCTCACCTTCACGACTTGTACTGTGGGTGATTCTTCGAGGCGGTATTTTCTAGTCATAATAGGAGTAAACATGTAAACTTTAGTCATTTTAAGATGCATTATTAATTCCACTCATCAAATTCCTACAATCCAAGTCATCATCACAGTATTGACACCATTCATCACATTCACATCGTGTAAGTTCTCATGTCCATGAATTATTAGCATTCCAATGATAATCCGTCATAACGATTGAAAGTTCCAAGCATATAGTCTCAATTAGTCTATCAAAAGTTTCCTATCCCTTCTTCTTCTGGGATCTCAGGCATATCTATCTCAAGGTCAGGCTCGATATCCGAGATCAAATGCTTCGCGTGATCTGTAGAGATCCCTTCAGGTTTGGTATCCGAACCTAATAGAACAATGCGGCGCACATGGGCATGGTAGATCCAGTAGAAAACATCCCATAAGGAAAGAGTGATAGTACTTTCCCTCAGGGTGAACAGATATCAAGACAGAGAGATAAAAGGACAAGTAAAGAAGGAACATACATGCAATATCGGATGCGCGCAAATCCTAGCATGCATTCTACATGAAGGTTCCTAGGTTGTAGTCTAGGTCGAGTGATTTGCCTAATTCTCTATAACCAATGGCTCTGATACCAGTCTGTCACACCCTCGCTAAGAGCGAACACACGGGGATGTAACAAGACGGGATCGTCATAACACATTGTAATCAATAGAGATGTAAAGTAGACATGTATAGAATGAATGACGTGTCATGACGACACCCAACACAAAGGAGACTTGTATCGTGTCTAGTCAATAACCACGACTACATAGCCATATGTATTAACAAAAGTATCAACGTTGTAATAAAATTCCCACAACCCGGGAACAAGTATCCAAAAATATAATTGTATGTAATCAGAACAACAATGTCAAGTAATTTATATCGTGTATTGTATAGTCTCAAAATGCATCCTAGAGTCTCCACTAAGGCAGCAATCCTAGCATCTTCAATTAATTGTATCACTTGAAAAGATATGCTCAAAATGGTCAACAAAATTGTTGGTTAGCTAGCAGGTTTGATAATAAATAAGTTGATGCTGTATAATAGTTTTGCGGAATATCGTAATTACAGTTATAGGTAAGCAAAATCAAATGACAACATGAGCATCACAACCAAACCTACGACGTATACATAGATATTTGTCGGAATATATTCACGCTAGGGCCCGTTCCTGGCCACTGTTGGTACTAACTAGTATACCAACACACGAGGGTGGGGGTGTCAACCCAATAGTACTACCAATACCTATCCGTCGGTTCCAACACCGAAATTAAATGGTTGTGAATCAAGTACCACACAGCAAACTCATGCATGTAATAGATATAGACTTACAAAATAGTAACACAATATTTCCAAGAATATGAGTTGTACAGCATGAAAAAGGTGAGCATGCTTTTCCCCCAAGTTTATAATAATTGAAGTAATAAATCAATGTAAAATAGAAAGGGGCCACGAAACTCACTTGATTGATGATGGTAGTAGATGAATAAAGATTCCAAAGAATGAAGAAACAATCGTTCAAACACTTATTATTAATTATCATTAAGTATTAAAGATAAGCTTTAGGAGAATAGATGCGTTCTGTCGGTTTGGGTTGGATCGGTCATGCGACACACGCTCACACAAGCAGACATACGTATTAGATCTTATATTGGTCCAAGTAATTGGAATCGTCACCATTGCCAATGATATAAGTGTAAGGGTTTCATTGTTGTTAGAGATGCATTTAGTAAGTATTAGTAGTCACCAATTATTAGGCTTGATAATCATGAAGATGTTAATATTGATTATATTTGTGATAATATTAGTAATACTCATAGTGTTAACATTAATAATGTCATTAGAAATGGTAACCGTGTTAATGTCACCTTAACATCACACAATCTGCACATTCTACACACAAGGATTGCATTCACATACAAACAACCTTCAGTCGCACGATTCAACATCCAATCGCACGAATCAACCCTCATTCGTACGAATAAACCTTCATTCGTGTGATTCGCCACTCAGTCGCCCGACACAGCACTCATTCGCACACACAGGTTCAGTCGTACACACACATTCGCATAGCACAATGTTCATACGCACACACTCCCATTCGCACGACACAATCGTTCATTCACATACACACTCATTCGCATGACTCACACTCAATCGCACGCATACTTTCAATCGCACATGCTCATTCGTACGAAACAAACTCAATCGCATGCACACATTCATCCGCATGACTCAATCACACACCTACATTCAATCGCATGACTCAATCTCACGACTACATTCAATCGCATGACTCAATCGCACACCTACATTCAATCGCACACAGTCGCACAGACAGGACTCAGTGGCATACGCAGGTCATAGGGGTGCCGGAGTGCTCACAGTAGCCTTCGGGCGCTGTGACCATTCAAATGGCACCACAACGCACTCAGGTTTTAATTTCCAAAATGTTTTTAGCAATTGGTGTACTCAAAAGGTTCTCAACCGTGCTCCCTGTTCGCTCAGGATCACCCAAGACTCGAATCCGACGTAAGAAACATGGAAATAGATGAATTAAGTGGCGATGGTGGTCGTCTACCTACGTGGGGTCGACTTTGGGCGGCCTGTAGCTATTATTTTCTGGAGAAATCACATAGAGAGTCGGAGAGCAGGGAGAAGAGGCAATTGGTGGTTGTAGGGTTCGGGTAAAATGGGTAAGGGTTGTTAAAGGGGGGTTTTTATACCCTTTCCAAGTTTGTAAGTTTGGCTACTTTAGTTCCTGGACTTCCAAGGCATATGAATCTTCAAGTTTAGTTAATTAAAATTCGGGCCCTCTACTTTGTTATTCATTTTATTAATAGTGTGTTAATAATATGGTTTGTAACATCAATAATAATAACAATATTACTAATAATAATACTAATAATAACTTTAATAATGGTATTCTCATTAGTAATTTTATTTATGTTAATGATAATAATAATAATACTAGTAGCACTACTAATAATAGTTTTAATAACAATTATAACAATATTAATAATAATGATAATAGTAATTGTGATAATGATAATAAATATAGTATTTATGCTAATAATAATAGTAAGGGTAATGTTAATGATAATGCTAGTAGCATAACGTCTACACACTAGTATATCCTTAATTATTTGAGAAATAGGGGGATCTATATTGGGTAAGGTTTATTAAGTGTTTAATGTTTAAGTTTTTATGCACATTTAGGATAATACACATAGTTAGGGAAGCAAAATTTGAAACTAAGGCAACTTGATTATGACTTAATGTTGAGTATTCAAGAAGACTAACAAATATGACGTTAATTGACGGACCTTTTGGTGACAGGTGTCACAACTAACCTTTGAGACTAAATAAGTGCATCTTTTGTTTAGTTTTTGCACCTTTAGTTTTATAATCCCCTTATCTCCATTAGAAGAATCACCGGTGGATGAGAGAATAGGAGCAAAGTCTTCTTCCTTATCACCGGCACTATGTTCTTGGTTACTGGATTTTCCCTGCACCATGACAGCTTCAGTTGAAGTGCTAAGGGGCTGGGTTGCCATGTTTGAGGTCTTAAAGATGTAGTCACTTGCTGAAGTGAGAGCCTCTTCCATATAGATCTCTAGAACTTGCTCAGGGAGATCCACCTCAATAGTAGGTGGATGATATAGGCTAGACATGGGTGATGCAGGAGCACTCATCTCTCCTTGAGCAGGGATGGAGAAGAGAGAGTCATGGTACTCGCTTAATCCTATGTCTTCATCATCATAGAATTCTAGGTTGGGTATGGGTTGGTTGAGGTCTAGAGGTTAGGGATGGTAACTTTCCCCTGAAGGTTATTCACTAGAGTTTGAGACTCTGAGTGAAGGCTTAAGGTTGTTAGGGTTGTGAGCTCATCAGGCATGAGGAACCTCAGCATTGATCCTTGAAAAGATGGGAATTGTTTGCTCCTTAAAGGAAGTGGGAGCTCCAGTGTCCACTTCCTCCTACATGGGTGAGGATATGGGAGCCTATACAAGCTGAGTAGCTTATGTAGGGGTTTGTTTGGATTTCTTGTGTAGGTGATGGTTATTTGAGGCTGTTTGGGTGATTGAGAAGTAGAAGGTGTGGGTTTAACACTAACGGGTGCTATAGGTTGTCACCTTGAGCAATGAGCTCTAACATTTTTAGGACAAGGGCTGTTTCTACCCCTGAGTAGCCTATAGTAGGCTTTCTTATAGTTTTGAAGATACCGGGCTACATTTTTCCTATTTTTAGAACATTACCTGTTTCCCTAAGCTGCGAGCCCAGTTTATAATTAAGACTGTGCTTGACATATCAAGGAAACATGTAATATTCTAAGGAGTCTAAGTTAGCAAGTAAATTGGTATATACAAACTAAGAGTACCTGAACTTGACTCCCTAAACCATCCCATAGACTATGTAGGAAAGGTCTTCAGGAATTTGGTCCCATCCTCCATGCTTGTTAGATAGAGAATGGATGACTACATGGAGGATGTACTTCCACTGGGAGGAGACCTTCGCTTTTCTGAAGGTTCTTACAGAGTAATCATCTTCATAGCCCATCTGCCTGAAGGACTGGTTGATAGCATACTTAGGGAAGACAAGTTACCTTTAACATCATCCAGCCTAAGATGAGTGTTAATGGAGGCTGGAGTGATGAAGATTGCCCTCTGTTAGATCTAGAGAGAATAGGTCTAGATCAATTTGTATAGGCTTAGAACTTTAATCAATTCTTGTAATAAATGATTATAACTAACTATCAGTATATATGCATTGAGTATATAGGTTAACCCATATATATGTGTTGCTTAATGTGTATGATGACAGGCAAAAAAAACAATATACATGGTAAATTCTTATAATTGGCTAAGTGTAAGAAACATCTACGGATGAACAACTTTGTTAATCCGGAGATATGTTTCTTACAAGACTTCCATGGATGAACATCAGTATCCATACAATCTCAAGATAAAGTGAAGACTCCTGCGGAAGTACAAGCTCCTACAGAAGAACAAGAGTTCCTGCGGAAGACAAGATTCGTACGGAAGAATAAGAGTTCCTGCGGAAGACAAGATTCCTACGGAAGAACAAGAGTTCCTGAGGAACACAAGATTCCTACGGAAGAACAAGAGTTCTTGCGGAAGACAAGATTCCTACGGAAGACGAAGACACTTGTATGAATTTGACAAGTTTGACAAGTTCAACAAGTTCGACAAGTCAACAAGTCAACTTCAAATCCCAAGATATTCGGTGTTTCCTTAACTGACTGTAGAAGACTAATCAAGGCTCGGCAAAACATTTGTAGATTGAACGAAGACGAAGTCTGACAACAGCTTGTGCGAAAGCCAGTTCCACGCGAGAAGCAGATCTCACGCGATAAAGGACTCCACGCGAGAGATTGAAGCCGCGCGAAAGATTGATCCGCGCGAAAAGCGTGTCGCGTGAGAACTTAGTGTTTAGTATAAATAGCTTAGTTTTCGTTTTGTAATAAAGCTTTTGATCATTATTATCTCTGTACTGTGCGAAATCGCACAAGACCTGTTCTAGGTTGATTTTATTCAATACAACATTATTTTGTGATCAATTCGATTCTTCTTTCAATCCAATCTTGTTTATATTCCGCATTCACAAGATTGAGATCGTGTGTTTATTGTTT
>BJCO01744164.1:0-16005 GCA_018326465.1 Flaveria floridana | reverse complement strand
CACGAGAACCTCAAGTTTAATGGCCAGAAGCAGCAGAAACTCAATCTCTATAACTAATTCTTGCAAATTACTAATTCGATCAAACGTAGATAGCAATAGAGCAGTTTTAATGATCAATAGTTAAATCGATCAATGATTAACCAGCTCTGATACCATTTGAAAGGATCTCAGCTTCTAGTTTGATCAATTAGGTTGTATTCGTAGCGGATTTAGCACGAGAATTACACAAACAAGCAAGAATACAAATGATTTTGCATGTAACAGTAAAGTTATAGAGAGAGAGAACTATTCTACAAAAAGGTGTTTTCTATTGAATCACATGCTTCGGCAAGGATTACAATTAGGTCATCTCCTTTTATAGAAGAAATGACGTCAGCTGATGTCACTTGATAGTGACATCAAACCATTATTCTAACCAACTACTGAAAACACCTAAACTACTGAAGATGTCAAACAGTTGACATCTTCTTACAAAATGCTAAGTGTTACTACTTATTACAAATGACTGATAAGAAAAGAAACTACTGAAAGTTACAACGAGTGAAGAACAAACTCTTCAGCCGTTTACAAACTACTGAAAGGAAAATTACAAACTACTAAAATGTAAAACCATCACAATAACTGAAGACGACTTCTTCAGCTGTTGGGACAATCTCTGAAGCTTCAGTACTTGGTCTTCAGACTTTGAACTTTAGATATTTCATCAGCTGATAACATCAGTAGTTGTCATCAGCTGATGTCTTCAGTCTTTGTCTTCAGACTTTGTACATCAGTTGTTGATCTTCAGTACTTCAGTTCTTCAGTTGTTGATCTTTAGTACTTTGTCTTCAGCACTTGAGACTTCAGTACTTGAGGTCTTCAGTACTTGATGCTTCAGTAGATGATTCTTCAATACTTGAAGTCTTCAGCTGTTGATCTTCAGTTCTTTGATCTTCAGCTGTTGAAGTCTTCAGTCTTTGTCAATCAGCTGATGAAGCTTTCAGTAGTTGTTGTGATGTCTTGTGGGACTTAGAGGTTTTTCTGATCTTGGCTCATTGGTTCTTTTGGTCCAACAGTGTGAAGTCAACTCATGAGTATGAATCAATCGCACGATTGGATCATAACGATTGGATCATAAGTATGAACCAATCATATGATTAAATCATAAGAGTGTGTCAATCGTATGATTAGACCATGAGCATGAGTCAATCGTATGATTCGACCATGAGAATGAGCCAGTCATACGATTGGACCATGAGAATAAGCCAGTCATACGATTGGACCATGAGTATGAGACAGTCATGCGATTGGACCACAAGACTTAGCCAGTCACACGACTGAAGAGAGGCAAATGAGCCAATCGCACAACTGAAGAGAGGAGTATGGAGTCAGTAACATGACTGAACCTTAGTCGCACGATTGAGCCATGCGTTTGTGTCCAGTCGCATGACTGAAACCCAAGACAGTATAAATAGAGGCTCATTCGGTCGTAACCTCTACCAAACTTCAAACTTTCAAAAAATCGCCTAAGCACTGTTACTCTTCCAAAATTTCAAAGTTTTGAGATTGCATTCTGATTTGTGTTCTAACCCTAAGTGAGATTGCATTCTGATTTGTGTTCTAACCCTAAGTGTATTCATCTACAAGTAACTTGCGATTGGAATCAGGACAAACAAGAAATCTAATCGAACCTAAATGACCTAAATTGTTCAAACTAATAACCGGGACACAAACCCTATAATAGACCACATAAATGATTAAAAATGTTGATTTAAAGGAGTTTAAGTGCCATATTGAGTCCCTGTGAACCATATGAACCCGAAAACGACGTCTAAATTCACTTGGTGACAAGATTCTAGTTGATGGTGTTGCACAGGGGTTTATGCGAATAGACAGACTGATGAACTTCAGTCGTACGATTGAGCCAGTCGCATGCTTCAATCGCACGATTGAACCAATCGGTGATTCAGTCGCACGACTGACTCAACCGCATGGCCTTGCACACGACTGAACTCAGTCGTAGGCTCAATCGTACGACTGAACCCAGTCATCTGGTTCAATCGCACGATTTAACCAGATTGGTCAAAATCTGTTCTAAGTTAAATCGTTTATCTACTATGAATGGAACTGATGTGTTTGTTACTTGTATTGCAGCAATATGGCAGATAGATCGACGATGAGCACGAGCACAATCTATGTGCTCAACTGGACCCTACATCCCGGAACGCCTCTGAGTTTACCGGGATCATAGACTTTCTATGACGTTCGAGGATCTCTAGGCCATATCTACACCATTATACCGTACAGGTCGATCCAGCAAGCGTTTTGGGAGAACGCCATTGTTGACAGAACTACAGAGCCCAACTGCATTAGGAGTTCTATCTTTGGGGAAGATATCCAGATCAGTGAAGAGGATATCAGGCAAGTCTTGGACTTGGGTGACAATGGTGCACACCCAGCCAAGCTGCATCCCCTAACGGTACGGGGATGCTTCTTTAGGATCAAGTACGCCGGGGATATCAACGTCGGCGTGCTTAACAAGAGTAACATGTGTCCACAAATCAAATATTTGGCACATGTGATCCTAAAGTGCATAGCCTCCAGGAGAGGAGGATTTGACGAGCTATCTGATCAGATCCAGAATGCTTATGTGGCTTTAGTACTGAACCATCCGTTCAGCTTCTCATGTATGTTCTTTACTTATCTGGTCGAGAACATAGAAGCCAAGGGGATAGAGGGATTCTGCATGTACCCACGGTTTCTTCAGATGATGATTGATGAGAAGCTTCCTCACATTCCCAAGGAGAAGGACGATACGGTGTCGTTGGAAGTTATGGACGACACCACCTTGGGGAGGATGAAGGTTTACCGGGGGAAGCAGGTGAAGCCCCCGGTTAGGAGGTTGTTCGGCCACCTAGCCAGGGAGGACTGCGTGGCGCCAGCTCGTAAAAAGTGGCATCACGATGATAGTGACCCAGATGTTGAGCCAGTTTTGGCTCCTGTTGATGAGGAGGATGATGACGACGATGATGATAGTCAGGGTGGTGGAGATACAGGCCCTAGTGAACCAAGGGCCACTGGCACTTCCACTACGTCTCCACCACCCACACATGTTAGTTCCTCAGCTCCCGGTGGATTGGAGCAGGCACCCATCCATCGGGACTTTATTCCAGATTATTGGTACATATGTCCCTAGTTCTTGTTCTAGTGTGCTTAATTGTAAATGACTTTCATTTTGTTACATTGATGTAATGTCTTGATATATGTAATGAAAACTCTATGTTGAATGATTATTGGTTATTGAATGTTATATCTATTTATTTTATTGTTTGTTATAAGCTTATACGAACATGTTATATGGGTTTACAGTTGTTAGACATAGTTCTGTATTGTTAAAGGTTCAGGAATGTGTTTAACTAAGGATTATGATCTAGTCGCACGACTAGACCATGCAAATGGGCCAGTCGCACGACTAAGCCAGGTGATTGAGCCAAACGCACCATTGAGTCATAAGACTGACTCAGTCGTACGAATGAATAAATCATGTTGGTCAGTCGTACGTGTGAATGGATCGTATGACTCAGTCACACGACTGAACCATACGCATGGCTCAGTTGTACGAATGAAGACTGTAACCTATAAATACCACTTAATTCGTGGAAAAATGTAACACTTGGAGAATTCACAACCCTGGCCGTCCCAGAGCGTCCAAGCCGTCCCTTCCAACTGCATTGAGCGTTCCTGATCATTGCTAATCAATTCTTAACGTTTTCTAATCGTTTGTTTTGATTGGATTAACGTTCTCCCTGATTGGATCGCCAATCAAATAGGATTCTGCACTATTTGATCTGGTTTCACATAGTTTCAGCTAGTACCAGTTCGTACTCGGTCCTAACACAGATGACGAAGATGAGGAGTCCGATGAGGAGCCCTTCACAAGGACAGTTGCTAGCCGTGTGGTTGCTACCGACCGGGGTATGGAGGAGGTTGGAGGATGCCGGACTGGGGTTGAGGGTACTGACACTGCTGATCCTACCTACACACCTCCCCTACTAAGCCTAGGGGGAGCCCAGATCTCCAAGGGCTAACGATTGAAGAGGATGGCACAGCCACATGGCAAAAAGGCCTAAAGAAGAGTTATAGTGCTGATGACCTCTTCTACCACCACAGCCACTACATCCAGCATCCCTATCACTCCTACCACCACCACAGCCACTACATCCACCACTCCCATCACACCTACCACTACCACTCCTACCACCACCACAGCCACTACATCCAGCACTCCCATCACACCTACCACCACTACTACAGCTACCACCACTCCACCCATTTCATCCATTCCACCATAAACCACAACCACCACCACTCCCACATATACTACATCCACCACTCCACCAACCACATCACATGCTGGACCTTCTACCTCGTTAGTACCACCACTGGGATCTTCTCTGCCCAACATTGGGTTAGAGGAACAGCTTGCCAGCCTCAACCTTCTGGTTCTCAAACTGCTCGCTACTGACGATATACGAACGAACCTGATGACTCAGTTGATGGCTGTCAACGCTGAACAGGGCAAGCAGATCGCCCTGCTGACCGAGAAGACTGCAACTCAGAGTCAACAGATTGCACATCTGATTGTAAAGAAAGCCGTCCTTAAGGGAGATTTCGCCACAGCTCACCATGCCTTAACAACACAGAACAATCTTCTAATGGCATCGGTGAAGAGAATTGAGGATGTTAAGAAGAAAAACAAGAAGTTACGCCTAAGGCTAAAGGGAACAAAAGGCGAGCCTCTCAAGATCAAAGGTGATGGTGACGAAGGTGATGATGATGATGATGACGAGTCATCTGATGATGATGAGTCTGATGATGATGATGATGTTGAGGGAGATGGAAGTAAAAAGGATAAAGAGGGAGGTGATGAGGATGAGCCTGATGGTGATGCATCTGCATCAGCCTTAGATCTAGCGGCTCAGGAACGGAGGATAAAACGACGTCAAGAATCAAGGCCGTCCACCTCAGCTTCTCAAGTTGAAGAGCCAAGTGACAAAGACAAGAGTAATGATTAGTTTTTTTAGCTTTTGATTAAATTTTGTACTTGAATTACGTATTACACTTATGTAATTAATGTTTATTAATGTAAATGAATTGATTACTGATGTGTTTGTGTGGTTTTAAATGTTTTATCAAACAGATGAATCTCAACAAACTGATGAGCATGACGTCGCACATCTTCTGCAAATCAAGACTCAGCTAACAATGATTCTTAATTTGCAATGGATCGTGCGACCATCTGTGAGCTACACACCCGAGGAGGGAGAGATCATTCATGATCTCACAGACAAGCAGCTGGCCGATATGTTCAGACTCAACCCGGATAAGCTAGTCAAGGATGCTCCTGAGGTTGATGTCATGAGTGATGAAGAGATGTAGGGCGTCGATGAGATTGATATAGAGGATATCATAGCACAAGTGTATCCATAGTACACTGACCAACAGGGAAATGTTATCCCCGATTTTGGTGAAACATTTGGCAGTGATACGTTTGGAGCTCTTGATACTCAAGAGAAAGAGAACGAGAAAGAAGAAGGGAAAGCCCAAGCTTCGGATGCTGATTTTGATATCAAGAAAGCCGAGTGGGCAATATGTCTAGAAGAAATGAGAGCCCGACGACAACCGCCAAAGTCTAACGCCTACACCAAACTCTACATAGTCTAGAAGCATCAGAAGGTGTCGGGCAAGATTATTAGGTGGGCGTATTTTGAAGACTTGGATGTGTACGCGGTGAAAAGAGAGAAGGGAATAGAGTACTTTAGATACCCGCATGATCTGAAGACTCTCCCTGGTTTTGAGTTAAACATGCTTGCCTATTTAGACCATCTATACGCCAACCCCAGAAAGATGTCTGGGTGGTTTGAGATGGCGTTAAAGTGTGAGTACCACACCAGCTGGGTCAACTTCAGGCCTCAACAGCCTAAATGGTTCATAAATAAGACCGAAGTTGATCTACATACTGGAAAGCCTAAGGTAGTGCTAAAGTGGAGTCCTCCGCGCACAATGCCAAAGATCCCATTGCAGGAGATGCCTCAGCACTTCACTCCACACTTCAAATGGTGGTACTACGACTGGCGAACGGGTGAAGCGGTCATAGTTTTGCACAAAGATGCTCGGATTGAGACTATCCGGGTGTTTGACACTCTATACAAGTGGCCACTATTCTATGACACACAGGACATCGTACAAGCTCCACAGTTTCAACACGTGATACGACTCTGCTTTGCATTTGAAATACATGCTGGAGTCACAAAAGAAGAGAAGTACAAGATGTTCCAAGAGCACGTGAAGAATCTTAGACAATAGAGTAAACTAGGTCCAAGGGGGAGTTTGTTGATACATATTGATGTACCTTACTAGTTTATGTTATGAAATGTAAAAGTCTTTCATGTCTTACATATATGTAATCGATGTAATGATTGAATGAATGATATATGAAGTGCATTGTGATGTTGATTTATGTTTGATTATGTGATGATATCATTATATTGAATATGTTGCACGTTTATGAACTAATTATATAGGTTTGATGTTGTTCTACATGGTTCTAAGTCAATAAGAACTTAGAAGTGTGTTTAACTTATACATGTGATAGTTCATGCGAATAGACCATGCAAATGGACCATATGCATGAATACATTATGCTTATGGACCAGTCGCATGACTGAACCAAAAGACTGGATCAGTCGCACGAGTGAGACATAAGATTGAGTCAGTCGCATGACTGAACCTTCAGTTGTGCGTATGAGTCAATCGCATGATTCAGTCCCACGATTGAACCATGCTAATGGTTCAGTCATACGATTGAAGACAGAAAACCTATAAATACCATGTAATTCATGGAATAATATAACACTTCGAATACATACGTACCCTACCCGTCTAGAGCGTACCAAAAAGTCAATCCAAGTTCATAGTTTGATTCTGATCAATTCTCATTCATTCCTAATGTTTGTTTCATCTTTGGATTGATCAGGATATTGGTTCTCACTGATTGGATTGCTAATCACATAGGATTCCGAACTTTTTGATTGAGTAGCACGTAGAATCTGCTAGTACTCCGTACGAAATCGGTCCTAACACTCAGACCTAAAGAGGGTTTGTTAGTTAATTGTTGAAATCTTTTAGTTTGATTTCTCATATACTGAGGATTAACATAACCTTTGCTCATGTTTGAATTGGCAAATCCTCTATTAGGTGAGCTCTTTCTAAAATAACAATTCTCAGTATTGTGAGTTTTCTCATCATAATAAGTACAGTATTTGTTAAAATAACATTCTTTCTGTAGAATGATTTCTCATGTCACATATGTGACAGTACTTATTGAAATAGCACTCAGTAGTATTGTGATTTTTCATATCACATATTTCATAGTACCTTTGTGGAGATTTAAACAACTGCTTGTTAACTTTTGAAGTTGACGCTATGTTTGATTCATTTTTATATTTTGGCGTCAAAAAGTTAAATTGTTTTTTTTGAGTTGTCAATTTTTTCTTTTGAGTTGACACTTTATTCTTAGACGAATCACTTTTCATCTTTTGTTCATGAACTTCCTTCTTTAATTCCTTAGGAACAAATCTTTTTATAACAGCGGAAATCTTAGAATCTGAACCCGTTTTCAGATCAGAGTGAGATTTGTTCATAGGACTTATCTAGTTTTGTTGAAGAAGTTCATATTTAACAAACCAGCTGACACAAATTTTGTAGGTTTGAGTTTAGTTGCCTGATTGGTTGGTCTGATCAGATTTTCTGAACTTATGTTTTGAATCAAACAAACTAATAATGATAGATCAACTGATCTATATCAATGAACGCTTGGCTCTGATACGACCTTTGAATCCAAGGATCATCAGGGAATTATCAGTTTAGTTAATGACAAACAATGATCGTAGAATTACCACTGATTGTTGTTCGATTAATCGATTGATGTAAAGTTGTTTGACAAAACACAAACAATGAAGAACAAATCAACTAATGAAAAGTAGATGAACATAAGATGAAGAACAACATAAATGTTTGAAAAGTTTCAATTAATGATTGTATAATGATTGCAATAAACAAAACGATATAATGAATACTATTGCTATTGCTAGGATTTAATGCTATTTTGATGTGTGTATTGTTGTGAGATTGTTTGCGGCTGCTAGGGACTAATCGTAATAATTTGTAGCTATCGATCACAATCTGTTCACCCTTGTATTTTTGTACCTAGGCTTCGTATTTATAGACTTAGATATTTACTTTTAGGGTAACAGTAACTTTCTTATCGGGGCAAGAAAGTTACTCAGAGTGTGTCCTGATGTGAGATTCTCTGACTAAAGTGAAAGTCGTCCACAGATGTTGACTTGTCACCTTAGAATTTGACTTTGT
Source organism: Flaveria floridana (assembly GCA_018326465.1). NCBI lineage: Eukaryota > Viridiplantae > Streptophyta > Magnoliopsida > Asterales > Asteraceae > Flaveria > Flaveria floridana. The sequence goes on along the minus strand of BJCO01744164.1, from coordinate 7,596 downwards.
TGACATGATGTAATTGGTGAAGTATATCAGGTGTTTGTCCTTCGTAGGAGATTGGTCTTCCGTAGATGTTGGGCTTCTGTAGGAGCTGTAGTTGCCTTGATGTTCTTGTTGTTGTAAAGTTTCCGTAGGAGTTCCACGGAATCCATGCTTGTATTCTTTTTGAATATCTACGGAGGAACAATTTGTTCATCCGTAGATGTTGTTCAACACTTAGCCAATACAAGAAATTGACTAAGTCTTAAATGTTTTTCCTGAAAACCTACATATAGAGCAACACATAATAAATGGGGTTAACTTATAACTGTATATTGCATATAAAAGATAAAAGAGATACAAGAGTTATTATAAGGATTGATTAAAGAACTAAACCTATACAAAAATTCTAGACCTAACAATACAACACCACTCAAATTGCTTCACATGGATCTCTTTGGTCCAACCAATATGATGAGCATTGGTAAAAGGCAATATTGTTTGGTGATTGTTGATGATTTTACTAGATTCACAGGGTCTTTTTCTTAAAATATAAAAGTGAAACATCAGAAACACTAATGGAGTTCATCACTAAAATTGAAAATCAGCTAGATTTAGAAGTCAAAATTTTCAGTAGTAATAATGGGTCTAAATTTGTTAACTATGTTCTAGAAACCTTTTGCAGGAACAAAGGCATAGCTAGACAGTTCAGTGCACCATGAACTCCTCAATAAAATGGAGTTGTTGAGAGAAGAAACAGATCTCTTATCGAAGCAGCTAGAAAATGCCAGCTGATTCACATCTGCCCATTAGCTTTTGGGCTGAAGAAGTCAATAAAGCTTGCACTGTTCAAAACAGAACATTAATTGATAAAGAATATAACCAAACACCTTATGTGCTTTCATTTAAAAGAAAACATTTTATAGGCTATCTTAGAGCTTTTTGGGTGTCATATGTATGTGTTAAACACCAAGGAACAATTAGGAAAGTTTTTTAGAAAAATCCTATGATGGTTTTTTTGTTGGTTATTCATCAACATCCAAATCAAATAAAGTTTATATTCCATAACCAAACATTATGGAAGATTCACCTAATGTATCTTTTGATGAAACCTGATTTACAAAATCAGTAATGGGTTCATCATGGCTGTTTGACATAGATGCTTTCACAAATTCATTCGACTTTGGTTATTTGAATATTGCAAGTTTTAAGGATACATGTTATCCTTATGTACCTCCAACAATGAGTGAAGTGCCACTAACTGCAGATCCACCAAGACCTCATTCACACACTTCAAGTGCTACAAATCATGGCCCTTCACCACAATCAAGTAATGGACAGACCAATGGAAGTCAAACTTTAACATCCAATGAAAATGTACCAGCAACTGTTAACTCTGCATCTGCAGATGTTGATAATGCATCTGGAGAAGTTCCTTCATCTGTAGATACTCCATCTATATCCGGAGATGTTATAGTTACATTAACTGAGGTTCCAAATTCATTAGTACAAAGTCCATAACCATTAACAGCATTAGCAGAACCACAACCTACATCCAAAGATGTTCTTGTAACACCTACGGAAGTTCAACCTACATCTGCTGAAGCACAAAGCGAAGGAGATGGATACCATTCGGCATCCGACCAGCCTGAGGAAGAATTTGACTACTTTGTTCACTCTCCATCACAGTTGGATCGATGTCCATCAACACACATAACCAACTTGGAATCTTTCATTCCAATTGCATCAATACCCATAACCAAAATTCATAAGGATCACCTAATTAAAAACATAATTGGTGATCTTCATGAAAGAACCACAAGAAATCAAGGTGGAGCAGCCAACATTTGTCTCTTCTCTTGTTTTCTATCTCAAGTGATTCCAGCCAATATTACCACTGCACTTAAAGACAATAGCTAGATTGAAGCTATGTAAGAGGAACAATTCAGAAAGTAGAAAGCCTTGAATCTTGTTGATCTGCCTGAAGGCCAATATCTAATTGGTACCAAATGGCTTTCTAAAAACAAGCTAGATGATTAGAGGAATCATTGTAAGAAACAAAGCAAGGCCGATAGCCCAAGGCTACACTTAAGAAGAAGGAATAGACTATGATAATGTCTTTGCACTAGTTGCAAGGATTGAAGCAATCGAAGTTTTTCTAGCCTATGCTTCATATAAGAAATTCACAATTTACCAAATGGATGTATAATGTGATTTCTTATATGGTAAAATTGATGAAGAGGTCTATGTTGCTCAACCTCCAGACTTTGAAGATCTAGATTACCCTCACACGGTATACAAGCTAGATAAAGCTTTGTATGGACTTCATCAGGCTCCAAGGAAATGGTATGATACATTATCATCCTTCCTACTGAAGCATGGATACAAGAGAGGAACAATAGATCAGACCCTCTTCCTCAAGCATGAACATCAAGATTTCTTGGTAGTTCAAATATATGTGGATGCCATTATATTTTGATTAACAAACAAGAGATTGTGTGAATATTTTGAAGCATTGATGGAATCTGTTTTCAGATGATCTCTATAGGAGAATTAACATTCATCCTTGGTTTACAAGTTAATCAGAAACCTGATAGCATATTCATCAACCAAGAAAAATATATTCATCTAATACTGAAGAAATACTCTATTGCTGATACATTTTCATGCAAAATACCAGCATCAACCATAGATAAGATAGAACTTGATCCAAAAGGGAGTCTGTAGATCAAATATTATATAGGTCAATGATAGGATCATTAATGTACTTAACTGCTAGTAGACCTGACACTATGTTTGTTGTTTGTGTTTATGGAAGGTACCAATCTGATCCGAAGGAATCACATATGAATGTTGCGATGAGGATATTCAGATATCTTAAAGGGAAGCCAGCACTTGGACTTTGGTATCCCAAAGAAGAAGAATTCAACCTTTACTCCTATTCAAACAGTGATTTTAGAGGGTGTAACAATAACAGAAAATCTACAACAGGTGGATGTTAATTCATAGGACCAATGCTTGTATCTTGGTGCAAGAGACAAATAAATGTTTTAGTATCCATAGGACCAGCAGGTGCAAGAGACAAATAAATGTTTTAGTATCCATAGCTGAAGCTGAGTACATAGCTATTTCAGCTGGTTGTTGTCAAGTTTTATGGTCGCAAAACCAACTACTTGAATATGGGTACAATTTTCTTCATACACCAATTCATATAGATAACTCAGCTGCTATGTTATTCACTGCTAATCCAGTGCAACAGAGTGAAATAAAACACATAGAAATCATATACCATTTTCTGAGAGATTGCTCAGAAAAGGGCTTGATCAAGTTGATCAAAGTAGATACAAAGGATCAGCTTGATGATCTGTTTACTAAAGCATTTGATTCAGTATGAATTAATTTCTTAGTTAAGTCTTTAGGCATAATCAACCTTGATTAATCATCATAACAAAGAGAAACATGATCTGTCCTTCAAATTCTATTTCTACAAAAATTACAAAAACATTCATAAAATCTACAAAAAAATAAAAAAAAGAATGTATTGTTAAGTTGTTATCTGTTTATAGCATTCATATTCTGGGAAATTATAGTACACTATTCCTTAGTTTACTTTCCTGATTTAATCTTATAATAAAGACGGATTTGAAGTGAACATATATGTGAGCAGGTTCAACCTGAGTAGAACATAAAATAGTGCATGCTCAATATAATGTCAAGAAGTCAAATTTTAGGAAGTTACATTTTAAGGATCAAGCATGTGAGTCTTATCCTGATGTGATCAAATTACTCACCTAAACACACTATGTTCTGACTACTTATAATTTCTATCTTTGCAACTCATATTCCCTCTGTTTTGCTTAAGAATGACCTGGGTTTATGACCACCTTTGTTTATGAACATAAACATCTGGTTTTATGATTTTCATCATTATTATCCCACTATTTTGTGTAAAAAAGACCTAGGTTTAAGGCACCTCTGTTTTACGAAAGTAAAGACCTCATGACCTGATAATGATCATATAAAAGCTCTAAAAGAATCCAATGTGATCACCTGTATATTATATTTCACGAGCTTACACATCAAACAACTTTAATAAGATTTCACAGAAAACTTAAGATAGAATATATACTTAAAGGTACATAGTTTTTTAGCGTGAAAAAATGATAACTTGACTCATAAACGGAGACAAACTCTAATGTGAATTGAAGTGGAGTCCGTATTTGTCAATCTTTCAACATTACCAAAACATGATAAGCAGCATGCCTTGTTGAACATATACTCTTGTTTGAATTCTTGTGGATCATAATATTTGTAATCAGCACTAGATCTATGTCTATCATTTAAATTAACAAATGCATAAGGAAGGGTCTAAGTGTTATAGTATGATCCCAAATTATGTTTCATATGCTTGTACATAAGTTTCTTTCTTCTTATATTCAAAATAAAAAAATATTTTTGATTTTATCTTTGTTGGATAGAAAAATGTTTTTTATGCAATTCTCTAATTAAATTTATGCTAAAATTCATCATTAAGCCCAAATTTAGGGGGAGTAGTAATAATTCAGCAAGAAAAATGAGTTTATCAAAATTAGAAAGAAAATTAGAACTTGAGCAACTATTTTGGCTGTTGGATTTTTGTCATGTGAAAATTTCTACATAATTGCCATGGAACAAATCAACAAGGTCCCACAACAATAAATGATCTAAGAATATATTAGATTCCTACATCAAAAAAGGATAAATTTTTATCCTTTATCAGAAGTTACAGTGTAACATTGCTTTTCAATAGATGCTACAGTGTAAAAGTTAACAAAGTTAAAATTTGACCATCCATAGATTGGTAACATATAGATATGTGAATGTTTTAACAAAGTATGATATATTTCCGTAGATTGATAACCTATGGAAATACAAATTCTACTTTCGTAGATTTAGTTCAGGAATATAATGCTAAGTTATCCGTATATGTTCATCGGAAGATTTAATTTCCTTCGGAAGATTTTCTTCAGAAGATTTAATTTCCTTCGTAACATAATTTCCTTCGGAAGACTTAATTTCCTTCGGAAGATTTATTTTCCTTCAGAAGTGTTTTGTCTCGGAAAAATTAACTTCCTACGAAAGATCTAGTATCTGCGGAAACAATAATTTACCACGGAAGGGTAATAAGGGGTTAGGGTCCCACAACATTAAAAGGGTCTTAATTAATTTTCTGAAAAAGTATATAAATGATAACTTTTGACTTGTCGTTTACATTTACTTTTACACAGCACTTTTATGACCTAGAAAATCATTCATAAAACCTTAAACCCCTCTTCTACTGATATTCAAATTACGTTTTCAAAACAACAAATCATTCAGTTATCTAAACTTTTGTTCAACATACTAACATTATCAGCAAGGTGAATCTTTCATTATAATATCAAAATCGCTAATTAATGCTAAAATATCGTCGAAACGCTTGAACTTCTTGAAATTTTAAGGTTTTGATGTCAAGCTTAAATCTTTAAATCATTGTTTTTTCCTGATATTCTTGTGCTTTCCTCAATCCTGATGATCCTATCACTGAAGGATGCATAAATATTAGTAGTTATCTACACAGATCCGGATTGTTTTATGCACTAACTGTTGACCCCTATAATCTATCAAGCTCATGTGATAGATTTTTGGAACACCACAAGAGTTGAAGAGGAGAATGATGAATGAGTGGTTTTTGCTTCTATTACACATGAAGTTCTTAGAATAGATGAACAGATCATTAGAAGCATATTGGAGTTTGGAGAACAAGAAGTAGGTCACCCTTATGTATTCGATCATGAGTACATTCAGAGAGTATTGACCTGATGGGATACGATGGTGACTACCGAAATAGTGAAATCAAGAAAGGAAGATTATGCAAGCCATATAGATTCCCTTGACATACTTATTTAAAATGTGTGTCAAACCGGAAGTCTGGATGGGATCGATTCTCAAGGTGTATATCTTCTAGAATCATAGGAGTTTTTAAGGAAGAACTTATAACTACTCAAAGCATATTCTCGGATGCCCATGTGATCAGATTGAAGTGCAGAAAGCTGAGAAGATGTACATGTTCCCAAGATTTCTTCAACTCATCATCAATGATTCCTTGCCACCTATAGATAGGGGAGGTGATGTGCTTGTTCAAGCACATTTGGGAAGATCTGTGCTGAACAAGATAAGTGGAAGGTATGATGGAGCTGAAATGGATATGTTTTCTCGTGTTATGGATGAGAATGTTGATATACCGCAAGAGTTGATATTCATAGAACAAGAAGAACAAGAAGAACAAGGTGAAGCATCCCCTGCACCAGCTGATCAAGCTATACAGACTCCACCTTAATCTCCCATGATCAATCAACCACCATCACCCATACATCGTGAGATAATCCCATCACCAGCTTAACCATCATCACCACAAAGTGAACAAACACAATCCATCTATCCTATTCAATCACCAACCTCCATAAACACAGCTCCAACTAAATCTTTACCATCAGATAGTGAAGACATTGAACCCATTGCACTTTCATCATCTAAATCCTCTCCAAACACTAAAACAACTGAACCCATTTCACCCACTGATCCATCCCCATAACAAGAACATCTCCACTCCTAATTTCTCCAGTTGTTGAATCAAATTCAACCACTGAAGTAATCTATTCTGAAGATGATCATGATAAAGTGAATGATAGAGATACAGAAGAGATGTGTTTGGAAACTAAACAAGAAAAAAAAGGAAAAAGAACAAGTGGCAGAGAGTGAAGAAAAGTTTGTTGATGTCATAGTTGTTAGGACCGTGTACGTACAGAGTACTAACTAATTCTGCGTGTATACCAACTCAAATAGTATACAATCCTATTTGATTGGCGATCCAATCATTGAGAACGACAATCTGATCAATCATACGATGAAACAAACGTTAAGAACTAACAAGAATTGATCAGAGACGAACTATGAAGTTGGAACAGGTTTTCTTGAGCCTCTGGACGACAAGGGTACGATTATGTGCGTAGGTATTCAAATTCTCCAGTTTTTCCTTGAATTAAGTGGTATTTACAGGTTAGGGATTTCCATTCGTACGACTGAACCATGCGACTGAAGCATGCGGTTGATCCATCCGCACGACTGAAGGTCCAGTCATGCGACTGAGTCAATCTGATGTCATAATCATGCGACTGATCCAGTCTCCTGGTTCAGTCATGCGACTGGTCCAATAGCATGAGGTGGTCATGCGTATGGTCCATTAGCATGGTCCATTCGCATGAGAACTTCACACGATTAAGTTTAAACATGTTTCTCCACCATATTTGACTAAGAATTATGCAAACAACTACAAACCTATATAGTTAGTTCAATATGCGTTATCACACAATAAACAATGAAATATTAAACATTATAAGCATCAACCACATATTTTATTTCATTCATACCCATTCAATTACATATATGTAAGACATGAAAGACATTTTACATTGAGCTCCTAAACTAGGTACACATGTATCAACAAACTCCCCCTTGGACCTAGTTTACATCAGTGTCTAACATTCTTCATTAGCTCATCAAACTTCTTGTACTTTTCCTCTCTTGTAACTCCGGCATTTATCT
>BJCO01744162.1:0-11078 GCA_018326465.1 Flaveria floridana | reverse complement strand
ATTACTACATGGAATCTTCCTGATTGATCATAAGTAATTTTGAGTAAAGGTGAACATCATTTGGTATCCTCTGACCTGAGATACATATTGGGTCTTGATATTTACCAAATATTATACTTTGGCTCAGTTCTTCGCTGTTCTGAAATATGGCAGTACATAAGTCTGAGTTCAGGTATGATATAAGGTAATTATGAGAGACGTATGTAGTCAAGATAGGATTTGTCCCTCTTATTCGTTGAGCGTAAGATGTCTAAGTCCTAATAAAGTTAAATCAATGGAGAATGATCACTCTGTTTCTCTAGGATTTGAAATGACATCTGTGATAAAAGGATAGATGATTGATTCACCTAAAACATTTCAAGTATGGTACTTGAAGAGGATGATATTGAATGGCACTTAGTCATACGTATTAAGGGTAGTAAACCATTGTTAGACGGTATTTACTGCTTGCATCAATCTTCTATGAATCTTGTGCAACTGGGAGATTGTTGGATCTTATATGCCCCAGACACATACAAGATTGATGTGGTTAGTATGTTATGATCCAAGTCAGGTCATACCCAATAACAAGCTATACAAACACCAACAAACATTTATTTGTTGATAAGATCATACAATAAATATTGACACCTATTTAGAAAATTGGTTTTCTAAATATTGCTTTTGTGATAAAACAACATTATATGGATAATTTCTTCATGAGATATTTATTTGTTTCATTATTTAAGTTGGTTAAATAATGACAAATAAAAGTGTGTTATGTTATAAAATTAAACTAGGTTTTAATTCTATAATTTAAATGATTGAAAGAGTGCAATTTTATAAAATATCAAAATGGGTGGGGAACCCATTTTGAATGGGTATTTTCGGCCGCCCAAGGGCCTTGGGGAACCCATTCTTGTCTTGTTTCTTGCAAGACTTAACTCATTCAACACTCTTCCATCATTTTCTCTTACACTCTCTCTCACACACACTAGCAAAGAAACCTCCCAAAACTAGGCTGAAAATTCTATTTTTAGAAGCAAAAGGGGGCTGAAATTTTTGGTTTTGGAGGAGCAAATAGAAGAGGTTTCTTTGGTGTTGCATCCTAACAAGCAAGGTGTTTGAAGATCTTGTGGGTATCACGGTTTTGAGGTCTTCTCCTTTGAAGGCTAGCCACTCAAACATCATCTTCTTCATCTTAAACATCTACCATATTTTGTTCAAGAAAGGTTGTTTCTATAAACACCCTATGGTTGTTATGTTTTGTTTGATAGCATACTATTTCACATACATTTTGATCCTTATTCTTGGGTTTTGTTTGTGGTTTAAAATGGTCAAATTTTCAGATTATAAACCATATGTTAAACTCATTATTCTGCTGCATTTTTATAGTTTAAATGGTTAAACTAGCTTGTTTTACATGTGACAAAACCCATCACGAAGTTCAGTTCTTGGGTCACGTGGTAAATCCCGAGGGGATTACGGTAGACCTGGCAAAGGTGGGGGCGGTGATGCGATGGAATTCTCCAAAAACGCCATCCGAGATTCGTAGCTTCTTGGGATTGGCAGGCTACTAAAGGAGATTTATTCAAGACTTTTCCAAGATAGCCTCACCTTTTACCAAATTGACTCGCAAGGATGCGAAGTTCGTGTGGGGTGAAGAACAGGAGGATGCTTTTGAGGAGTTAAAGGCGGGATTAATACAAGCTCCTGTCTTGACATTACCCGAAGGGAGTGAAGACTTAGTAGTATATTCGGATGCTTCTTTTTCTGGGCTAGGTTGCGTGTTGATGAAATGTGAAAGGGTAATAGCTTATGCATCCCGACAGCCCAAAACCCACGAAGTCAACTATCACGCGCACAATCTAGAACTAGCTGCTGTGGTTTTTGCCTTGAAGATTTGGCGGTACTACTTATACAGGATGAAGTGCACAATCTTAACTGACCACAAGATCTTGAAGTACTTCTTCGAGCAGGAAGATTTGAATATGAGGCAGAGGCGATGGTTGGAGCTCATAAAGGATTATGATTGCGAGATCCATTACCATCCGGGCAAGGCCAACGTGGTGGCAGATGCCCTTAGCCGAAAGGAAAGACCCGAGCCGATTCGAGTGAAGGCATATCAGTTGATTATGACCTCCGATGTGATGACGCAGGTCAAGGAGTTTCAGGACGAGGCTTTGAAAGAAGATCGTCTTAACTCTGAAAGGATGAAAGGTCTAGTCACGGAATTGGGAGAGAACACTCTCGGTGTTAAAACCCGAAATAGACGGATATGGATTCCTCGTTATGGGGATCTACATGGACAGATCATGGACGAGGCTCATAAAACTCGATACTCGATTCATCCCGATGCTACCAAGATGTACCATGATATGAAGAAGAATTATTGTTGGCCAGGTATGAAGCGTGACGTATCAGAATACGTGAGTAAGTGCCTTACTTGTTTGCAAGTGAAGGCGGAGCATCAGAAGCCGTACGGGAAAATACAACCTTTGGATATACCCGAGTGGAAGTGGGAGCATATCACCATGGACTTTATTACGAAGATACCGTGTACCCCAAGAGGGTATGATGCCACATGGGTGATAGTTGATCGTTTGACGAAGAGTGCTCACTTCCTACCAATCCGAGAGACGTATTCCTCCGAGAGATTAGCGGATGTATTCATCAAGGAGATTGTAGCTCGTCATGGCATACCTGTGTCTATTGTATCTGATCGTGACACTCGGTTTACATCTAAGTTTTAGAAGAAATTCCACGATGCGATGGGGACGAGGCTACACATCAGCACAGCTTATCATCCTCAAACGGATGGTCAATCTGAGCAAACGATCCAAGCACTCGAGGATATGCTCCGAGCATGCGTGATCGATTTTGGAGGAAGTTGGGATGACCACTTACCGTTAGCTGAGTTCTCATAAAACAATAGTTATCATGCGAGTATTGGTATGCCCCCTTATGAGATGTTATATGGTAGGAGATGTAGGACACCCGTTTGTTGGGGTGATATTGGTCAGAAAGAGTTGGGAAGTATTGAGGTGATTGAAGCTACGACTGAGAAACTAGAAAAGATAAAAGCCTTTATGAAGGCAGCCAAGGATAGACAGAAGTCGTATGATGATAAGAGACGTAGACCAATTGAGTTCCAGGTCGGTGATAGGGTGATGTTGAAAGTCTCACCTTGGAAGGGTATCATTCGGTTTAAAAAGCGGGGCAAGTTAAGCCCGAGGTACATAGGGTCTTTCCGAATAATTACTCGAGTAGGGGTGGTGGCCTATAGGCTAGAACTACCCGATGAGTTAAGTGGAATTCACCCGACATTCCATGTATATCATCTGCGGAAGTGTTTGGCAGACAAGGATATGGTTGTACCACTAGAAGATATCGAAGTAGATGAACGGCTCAATTATATGGAGCAACCAGTGGCGATCATTGATCGTAAAGAGAATATTATATTTTGTAAAAAGAAGAATAAAAGAAGAATAAAAGTGGAAAATGCAACTTAACCCAAGTTGAGGGGTTAAATGTGTCAAAAGTACAAGATAATATATTATATTTTGTACAAAAGAAGTATGGCCACCTATACACCTTGCACATGCACCTTTTGCATTCGGTTTGTAGGGAGAGAAAGAGCAGGATTCGAGCTTTTTGAAGAAGAAGAACAAGAAGGCTGAATTCAAGGTAAGAATTAGAAGTTTTAAGCGTTCTTGTTGGGTTTCAGCCTCGGGTTTGTGCTTATACATGTTTGTATGTTCGGGTTGTGTGTTTTGGTGGGTGTTAGGTGTTAGAATCATCTGAGAAGCTCAAGTTGAAGAGTTTAAACTTAAGAGCAGATAAGGTGAGTTCTAGAATCCCTTTTTAACAAGTTTTTAACTAATTTGGGGCTAGAAATGCATGTAAATATGTTTTCATAAAATGGGTGTGTGTACCCATATGTGTGTGCGAATGTGTAAATGGATGGGTGTATATTTTGGGTGAATATGATGTTATGATTATGTTAAGAATGTGTTTTGTATCTTAGAATATAAGAACTAAGCTTAGAACATGTTAGATCTGAATTTAGGACTGAATTATTTTGATTAGGTATAAGTTGGTTGCCCATGCACCTAAACAGTGGCCCATGCACCCAACGGTCAAAAACTGGCTAAGTGTGCCCAACTGCCCAAATCCCATACGCCTGAATAGTGCCCGAACGCCTAAGTGCCCATGAACCTAAGTCAGGCCCATGCGCCTGAATAGTGTCCAAGCGCCCATAAGGCCCATGCGCCTAAGTGTTTATGATTTAAGCGTAAGCTCAGGCAACTAAATAGTGGGAAAACACCTAAACAGGGCAGAAACGCCCAAATAGTTCCTATGCGCCCAAACACTTAGAATTATATCTGAATTTTTAGGAAAACCAGAATTTGTAGGGTTTGACCTGATTTGACCCACGGGCTATGATTACCCATTTTAAGCATGATTATGGGATGGTTTAGGGTTATAGTATGTATGATTGATGTATGGTATGCATAATGTGTTATCTTTTAATAGTATTCAAACGTATTTACATTATATTATAAAATACGTTAAATATTATGTTATTAATTTACGTAGTGCGACAAATGTATGAAAGAACGTAAAGAATAACGTAGCGAAGTGAAAGATAACAAAGATGAAAGTGAAACATAATGAATGAAAGAATAGCTTGCAAGCAAATAGAAAGAAGGTGCATGACCACGTTGTCGTTGACTCAACTGTGTGCGGTTTTAATAACCTGAAGGATGCATGCAGGGTCAATCATTAAGATTGACAAGACCCTTTGGTATGCCCTAGGTGACTGGATCATCTTCATGCACTATGTTCATGAGTTAATTACCATAGGCCCATCATCAGTTTCGTGCACAATGTTTGGGGTATTGCCAATTGGTCTGAATGTAAGGGAGAGATGACTTGCCCTAGGTGACTAGGTCAGCTTTGTGCACAATGTTCATGATTTAATTACCACAGACCCAGCATGAGCTTCATGCACAATGTTCGGGGTATTGTTCATCGAACCGTATGAAAGTAAAAGAATGACGTAACGTATAAAAGAAAGTAAGAAAGGAGAAAGTAAGAAAGCAAGAAAGTAAGAAACTAAGGAAGTAAAAGAATAAAGTAAAGTACGTTATGAAAGTATAAGAACTAAAGTAAGAGATAATGTAAAGTATGAAACGAAAGTATGTATATGAGAGAGAATGTTAATGAAAAGTATGAAGCATGAAATAAAAGTAAGTATATGTAAGTGTATGCTAATGAAAAGAATGGAATGGAAGTACGAATAAGATGATGAAAGATAACGACTGATAATGGAAATTAATAACGATATTCTCTATTTGTACGTATGATGCATGATCGCGTATGAAATTTAAGAAGGGTTTTAACAAAAGTAAAGTATGATATATTTTCATAAAACTACAACTCACTCAGCAACGCTGACTTTTAAGTATTTTCCAGTTGGCAGGTAGGAGTTGCTGTGGATGTTACGGGGCAGCTACTTGGCATTTTTGGGATGGCATCCGTTTGAATAACAATGACGTTTCTGTGATGTAATGCAACAACTGATGTTTTGTAATGTAACATTGATGTATTACTTTGCAAAAGCAATTATAATTATATGAAATAGTTTTAACTAATTTCCGCTGCGATGTTTTAAATAAATGTATGTTTTATATGCGATGAATGACCAATTGTGAGGTGTCCGGGAACAGGGCCTTACATGTTTGTTAATTCATCACCTTTGGTTCCAAATTTGATTTGGAAGGAATTTCAAAAGTGACTGTTGTTTGTTTAGGCTGCATAAGGACTTTACCTTTCCCTTTGATTGTGTGTTTAGGAGAACTAGTGGAAGGCACAACCTTTCTTCCACCTGAACAAATGTCAAATCCTTTTGTTTGTTTTTTTGGAATATCAGCCACACTTGAAGATTTGTGAGTTTCAGTAATTGGCTGATCTGAGTCCTCATCCAGAAGGTCAATGTCATCATCACTTATTACATTTTCATATTCATTATTTTCACCTTGATAAAAATCTGTAGGTTTAATTTGTGGTGAAGCATGACTTTTAACAAATTTTATCAAAGGTGTTTTTGTTGTTAATGATGATTTTGATGAAGTTTATGATGATGGTTTTGAATCATCTGTTCTGTCATGTGGGTCAAGTGACTCACCTTGTTTGTTAGTCATTGAATCAGGTAAAGGAATATAGTTATCATTGTATGGTGGATTTACTTTGTTATATCCTAAACCTGAAAGGTCTTTAAAAGCCCTTTGTTGTGCAAGAAGTTCTTCAAACTTCTTGTTACTTACATAAAACTTCTGAAGTTTCACTTCAGTTTTAGCCTGTAATGTTTTAGATTCAGTCAATGATACAGAGAGTTGCTCAACTTGAGCTGCAAGTCATAGCTTTTCAGACATTAATTTGTCTAAATCATTTTGTAATGAAAGTAATTGATGCCATATTGTTTTTGTTTTGACTTAAGACTTTCATTTAAAAAGTTTGTTTCAATTACTTTCTTTGAAAGTTTATCTGCTTGTTCTCTGTATCTATTGACTTCATCTATGCATGCTTGTGTGTAGAGGTTTTCCTTTACCTCTTTCGGGATTTCTGAAAATTTTTCTTCAATGTCTGCCATGAGGGCATGATTTGGAGATTGAATTTCAGCATCATACATGCTCCAGTCACATTCACCATCCTTCTTAATGATCATGGCTGATGATTTAGATTGCCTATTTGGACTGTATTGTGTGATTTACGGTGGAGTTGGTGCAGCAGGGATACTGATTGGATATAGGATATGTCTGTTTGAATGGAAGCTGCTCGATGCTTGTGTTGGATTATTGTTTCTGTCAACTCTTGGTTGTTATCATTCTCTTGAAACATGTCCATATAGTTGATAATAATAGCATCTGACCTTAGTTTTATCAAAACCAATCTTTGTTTTCTTGTCCATGCTCAGCCCTATGTTTCTTTGTAGAAACCTTTTTGATCTATAGGCAATCATTGCCATAGACCAGTGAAGATCAATTTCTTCAACCATGTCTGGTGGAAGTTCATCCAAATCTTGTTGAATGATCTGAGATGGTGTGAGATTGGCACCCAAATAAGCTTCAAAACTAGTTGAAAAGGCTGCATAAGCTGCCTTCTACTCTTCACTTTGAAGAATGATAGTGAGAGAATCAATAGGCTTATCAAACTTGTGTATGTTTTGAGGCTTTGTCTGTTTTTGCTTGCTTGAGCTTGAAGCATGATAATGTTGATTATGTTTGCTTTGAGGTGTTGTTTCATGAGAAGCATGAACACCAGTCTTCGTAGACTTTTGTATGTTGTTGGATGAATCTGGTGCAGAGAAGAATCATGTCTAGAAAGCATTGTCTGTATGTTGTAGTTCTTTGAACTTATATACTTCTACATTTCTAACTGTGTTGTTGTTTCTGGACTTTTCATCTAACTCTAGTGCCTCCACTTTAGCCAATAAAAAATCCAATGATAGTGCTCCCAGATCTAATGTTGCTTTCATGAGTGACACTGACTGAGTCCAACTCTCAGGCAATGTATGCAACATCTTTTTGTTTATTTCAACAGATTTGTATTTGAGACCATAAACAATCATCTTATTTACAATTTGTATAAATCTATGAAGTTGTTGGGGAATAGATTCTCCCTGAACATGATGGAAAGTTTCATACTGTGTCCTCAGTTTTCTTTCTTAATTTCTCTTATTTCATTACTACCTCCACACATTGTGTGAAGAACTTTCCACGGTTCATTTGCTGATTTGAAATTCTCAACCCGTGTTAAGATTTCAAATGGCAATGTCATTGCTAGAATACAGTATGCTTTCATATCAGTTTTCACCTTCTTCAGTTCATCACCAGCTACGTTCTTTAAACTTACTAGTTTTTATATGTTGTAGTCTAGACCCAGGTTCACTGGAATGTGAGGCCCTTCAGTTATGGAGGTCCACAAATCTGGGTCTTGAATGATAATCCAGTTACGAAACATGATCTTCCATTGTTTGAAGTCTGCTTTGTTTTTCAGTCTTGGTGGTTTGAAACCACTCTTTGTTCTTGAAAGTTCGTGAGACATGCTTGTTTGATTTTAACTTAAAATTAAGTTAACTTGATTGTTTTAAATTATAATCTGGTGTTAAAATTTAATTAACCCTAATTTGTCTCTAGGATTTGTTTGATAAATTGATAAACTAATTAATTTTAATAGTTTACCAAATAAAGAAATTAATTTATTATTTAATTAATGTCCTATGATTTGTTTCTTTCTTGTTACGGTTGACAAGATGGATTTTAGAAGGGAGTGATGTTGTTTTTGTCCTTTTCCTAAAGTCAAGATTCCCTTTTTACAGAAAACCCTAAAAACAACAGTTTGTCTATTGTTTGTTAACTTTTTCGATCAAAAAGTTTGTTTTTGAAAACTTTTTGCTTAAGACAAAATTTCAATGATGAATGTTCTAGAACAAAAACACAATTCCCGTGAATTGTGTGAACAAAAACACTAGGTTATTCTAAGGTTTTTGTTTGATGATTATGCAAAATATTCAATCCGGTGATTGAATTTTGAACAAAAAGTGTTCCTAGTGAGATTGTCACTAGTTTGTGGTGATAATGAACACTCTAATGAATTTAGAATATTCAACAAATGCAGTTGATTCGAAGAAAAACACAAGAACAGTGTCAAAAACCCTAAAAACCTGATTAGGGTTTTCACACTTTTAAGATTTTTTCAACTCAAAAACCTTCTGTTTGATGGTGTTTTGGACAATGATAAACAATACCCGTGTATTGTTATATCAAATAATCCACATAAAACTTGTTTGTTTGAAATCTCAAGCTATAAAATCAAAAACACTTCTTCAAAATGCATAAACAGATTTAAAAATTATGTTTATTCGCATTCAATGAATGTTATGAGTAGAAAAAGATGAGTTTTGATGATTGAACAGATTATAGAATGTGTGTTTTGAAGCTAATGAACCACTGAAATCATGTTTGATGATTGAGAGGATCGAAATCAATATTTGATTGAGCCAAGGCTCTGATACCACCTGTTGAAAATTCAACTAGTCAAACATATTGAACATGAACTTTGAAAGAACAATATTCAATAAAGAGGTTGATTTCTCCAAGGATCTTTGAAAATCTCTCACAAATCAACAAATACTAACCATGGTACGGAATCCCATGATTAATGTGTATGATTTCAGTGCGTGTTTGTGTGTGTGTGATTGTGTGTTAGAATGCACGAGAATAAACTGCTTGTTTGATTGATAATTTGTTCAAAAGCTCATAAAGGATTAAGGTAGAGTATTTATAGCCTATACACAAAAGCTATATACAATTACTAATCTACCCTTATGTAAATGAAATTACATAAAAATTAATCCTAAGTCTATAAGTCATCTGCTGTGGGAATAAGTCATCCGCTGTGGAGAATTGCTCATCCGCTATGGATCATGTTTGTTCATCCGCTGTGGTGAAGATGTTCATCCGCTGTGGTGAAGATGTTCATCCGCTGTAAATTACTTCATCCGCTGTGAAGAAGTTCGTCACCGTCGTGGGAGTAGTTCTTCATCCGTTGTGGATTACTTCATCCGTTGTGGATTTCTTCATCCGCATTGGGTGACTTCATCCGCTGTGGACTTCTTCATCCGCATTGGTTGACTTCATCCATATTAGGTGACTTAGCAAAATTTCTTTATCTACAAAATCTGAAAAAGAAATTTACACATATGTTAGTGATTATTATGAATGTTAATGATGTTAATGTGTTTCTAATGTATGATTTGTGTGTTAAAACGCATTTGGTTGACTGTTTGATAATGGCAAGTATCATACTTTCTTGCATTAATTCTTAATGCACTTTGTTGAGTCCAACAGTTTTCACCTGCTCAGTCCAACCGGCTCTAACTAAGTCATTAGTCAGGCTACTTGTGAAATCAACTGCAGCTTGTAGGGTTGTAGGCCTGGAAGACCGAACCATGCCTCTAACCCTAGGGTGTAATCCCTATATGAAACGGGCTACTCCTTTATCTTCTACGTCACCAGATATGGCACTAATCGGGACAAAGCTAGGAAACGGTTGATATACTCCATATAGTTTGGGCCTTTCATCTCTAAGTTCGGAAATTCGGACTCTAGCTTCTCAAGTTGGTTGGTTGGACAGCACTTGTTGGTTATCAAATCCCTGAATTCGGTCCAATTCATTCGACCTGCTACATTCCTTCCTTGAGGCTAAATGATGGTTTTCCACCATTCCATTATTGACCCTTTGAGTGATTACGAAGCAAACCTTACCATGTGTTCCAGTTTGCATTCACTGATGTATAATACAACCTTAATCTCATCCAGCCACCTATAACTCTCAATTGCACCCTCGGTGCCATAGAAGTATTTCAGTTTGCAAGCCATGAAGGTCTTGTAGGAACACCCATTTCTTATGTCCTCAGTGTCATCATTATTGCCTTCATTATTCCCGGGTCCATCATTCCCGTTTGCATTTCCTCGATCTGAGTTGATCTAGGCGATAATTATTGGAATGGTGTTAGCAATTTGTTGTGCCACGAGGTTAGCAATTCGCTCATCATTCTCAGGGTTGACATTCTCTCCATGTGGGGTTCCTGGTGGAGTAGGTGGTTGATTCTCGGTCTGTCTAGCTTTTTCACGTCGACTTCTAGCAGCTCCTCGTCTGGGCTGCATTCTGGTAGCATCATAGATACTCTCATTTAGCATCTCATATATTTTGGTTTCAAGTATCCCATTATGTCAAATTTACCCTAATTAGTCGTGCTAATTAGGTTAGCAATTTGTTGTGCCACGAGGTTAGCAATTCGCTCATCATTCTCAGGGTTGACATTCTCTCCATGTGGGGTTCCTGGTGGAGTAGGTGGTTGATTCTCGGTCTGTCTAGCTTTTTCATGTCGACTTCTAGCAGCTCCTCGTCTTCCAATACGAGCTCCTCGTCTAGGCGGCATTCTGGTAGCATCATAGATAAACTCATTTAGCATCTCATATATTTTGGTTTCAAGTATCCCATTATGTCAAATTTACCCTAATTAGTCGTGC
>BJCO01744161.1:0-15878 GCA_018326465.1 Flaveria floridana | reverse complement strand
TCGAGTTCCAACAAACTTTGACTATGGGTATCTTGCTTTGCTTAAGTGTCTTTACCTCACGATCCATCACTTCGACTGTTTCCTAAATGAAGTGTAATTGTTCATCTATTTGCACCCCTTCAAGTGATACTACCATTATTTTGTCCATTAAGCACTTCTTCAAGTTTGAGACATGAAATACATCATGAATTCCACTCAGTGAATCATGTAGGGCTAATCGATAGGCCACCGGTCCTATTCTTTCCAATATCTCAAATGGTCCAACGTATCTCGGATTTAGCTCTCATCTCTTACCAAATTGAATCACGCCTTTTCATGGTGAGACTTTCAATAAGACTTTGACGCCAACCTGGAACTCTAGGGGTTTCCATCACTTATCAGCATAACTTTTCTGTCTGTCGCGCGCTACAGCCATACGTTTCCATATTTGGACAATCTTCTCAGTGGTCTCGTGCACTAATTCAAGACCCGTTAGCTGACTATCGCCAATTTCAGCCCAACAAATTGGTGATCTACATTTTCGTCCATACAGAGCTTCAAATGGTGCTGCCTTTATGCTGGTGTGATAACTATTATTGTAAGAAAATTCCACCAATGGTAGATGAACTTCCTAGTTATTCCCAAAGTCAATCACACAAGCACGTAGCATATCCTTCAACGTCTGCATGGTACGTTCACTTTGACCATCGGTTTGCGGATGATAAACGGTACTCATGTCCAACCATGTACCCAAAGATTTCTACAATGACTGCCAGAATTGCGAGGTAAAACAAGCATTGCGGTCAGAAATAATTGAGACCGGTACACCATGTCTCGAAACTATTTCCTTCAGATAGAATCGGGTTAACTTTTCCATCTTATACATTTCCTTTATCGCCAAGAAATGAGCGGACTTCGTTAATCGGTCGACGATAACCCATATCGTGTCACAACCAGTATTAGCCCGGGGTAATTTGGTAATAAAATCTAGTGAGATCTGTTCCCACTTCCATATGGGAATCTCATGTTGTTGTAACAGCCTAGATGGTTTCTGATATTCCACTTTTACCTTCGAGCAGGTTAGACACTTGCTCACATATGTAGCAACATCTGCCTTCATGTTGGGCCACCAGTAGTGCACCTCCAGATCATGATACATCATACATTCAACAAGGTATAACCTTATTCATCATCATTCAACAAGGTCACACACTTACTCACATATGTAGCAACTCTTCCTTTACTTTCATACATGAGCATACATCATACATTCAACAAGGTATAACCTTATTCATCATTCATTCATTACCATGCTCATTCTTTCATTTCATACTTTTATCATTATCTTTCATTTCTTTCCGGACCAATGTGCAATACCCCAACATTGTGCACAAAGCTGATGCTAGGCCTGAGGTCTATAAATAGACCCCAAACATTGTTCATGAAGCTTGACCCAGTCACCTATGGTATGCTATAAGGGTCCCTGTCAATCTCAATGATTGACCTTGTGTGCATCCTTTGGGGTAGCTAACCCGCATCACAATTGAGCTAACGACAACATGGTCGTGCACCTCCATTCATTTTGCTTGCAAGTCTTTCATTCTTTTATTTATGTTCCACTTTTCATCATCATTAATCTTTCAATTTATTAATGATAATACTTTACATTTACGATCATAAACACACCACGTAAAGTCATACAATATAACTTAATATAATATGGAACATAAGAAACATAAGAACAAATCACATTCATGCATAAAATAAGCGTTTAATAACCTCAGGTCAACATAGGTCAAAACCCTAAAATCACAGATTCTCAAAATTTCAGAAATTACTCTAAGTGCTGTGGGCGTATGGGCACTATGTAGGCGCATTAGCACTGCATAGGCGCATCATAACTATTTGGGCGCATGGCCCAATACTTAACTGATTTTCCACTAACTTAGGCGCATGAACTATCCAAGCACATGAGTACTATTGGGGTGCCTGACCCCAACACTTAGGCAATCTGGCCTAATTTCTAGGCGCATGAACAACTGTTCAGGAGCATGGACTACACTTAGTCATTCTAAGGCATAAAAGTAGGCGCATGGGGTACTGTTTGGGAGCATGAGTTCTCTTAAACTTTTCTAAGGCAAAGTTTAGGCGCATGAGCCTTATGTAGGCGCATGTACATCTATTGAACATATTTCTAAGTTGTTTCCTGTCCTAAACATCATATTATCTTATTCTAAGCTTACTCATACCATTCTAAGCATGAACATTATATAAAACAACCATAAACATCACCATACATTCATGAAACTTATGGTTATATATACATAATAATTGTAAAACCATTTTGATATATTTTCAGCCCTAAAGAAGTATAAAACATGAAAAATGCGGGGTCTAGAACTCACCTCATGCAGCAAACAAGTAAAACTCCTCCAAACTTGTTTGTTAACGAGTTCAAGCACCTAAAACAAACCAAAGACACACAACCTGAACACTTAAACACGTACATAACGGTTTCTAAGGGTGAACCACCAAGAAAACCGAGTCAATTACAAATAAAACACTTACCTAAGAAGATATCAGCCTCTTTCTTCTTGAACAATCGAGAGAAACTTCGGTTTCTTCTTCTTCTTCTTCTCCTTTGGTCGAAAAAGCAGGTGTAGAAAAGGTGATAAGGGCGGCCATATTTAAAGAAGTAATATAATATTGAGTTTTGTACTATTTTACACTTTGACCCCCTTTACATCGGCAACTTTTCTTTTCTTCTAGATACTTTCATTTATCTTTCCCATATTCATTTTCTTTTATTTGACAAAGTTTTAGGTGTTACAAGTCTAGCCCCCTTAAAGAGGTTTCGTCCCCGAAACCTATCACTCTTTGAATAGCTATGGGTAATGTTGCCTCATTTCCTCTTCTGTCTCCCACGTAGACTCAAAACCCTTCCTGTGCTTCTAGTGTACACGCACCAGCGGAACCACTTTATTCCTCAACGTTTTCTCCTTCCGATCTATAATTGCCACTGGTTGCTCTACATAATTGAGTCGTTCATCCACTTCGATATCCTCCAGTGGTACAACCATATCTTTATCAGCTACGCACTTTCTCAGATGAGATACATGGAATGTGGGATGAATTCCACTTAATTCATCTGGCAATTCAAGTCGATAGGCCACCTCTCCTACTCGTGCGACAATTTGGAAAGGTCCTATGTATCTCGGGCTTAGCTTACCTCAATTCCTGAACCGGATGATTCCTTTCCAAGGTGAGGCCTTCAACATAACTCGATCGCCCACCTTGAATTCGATCGGTCTACGCCACTTATCGGCGTACGACTTTTGCCTATCCTTTGCCTCCTTCATAAAGGCTTTGATTCTTTCTAACTTATTAGTCGTAGCCTCGATCACCTCAAGGCTTCCCAACTCTTTCTGTCTAATATCACCCCAACATACGGGTGTCCTACACCTTCTACCGTATGCATCTCGTAAGGTAGCATGCCACTGCTGGCATGATAATTGTTATTGTATAAGAATTCAGCTAACGGTAAGTGATCATCCCAACTTCCTCCAAAATTGTTCACGCATGCTCGGAGCATATCCTCGAGTGTCTGGATCGTCCTCTCAGACTGACCATCTGTCTGAGGATGATAAGTCATGCTAATGTGTAGCCTCGACCCATCGCATCATGGAATCTCTTCCAAAAATTTGATGTGAATCGGGTGTCACGATCCGACACGATAGACACCGGCACACCATGACGAGCTACAATCTTCTTAAGGAACTGATCCACCAATCTTTTAGATGAGTACGTCTCATGGATCGGTAGGAAGTGAGCACTCTTTGTTAGCCGGTCGACTATCACCCAAATGGTATTGCATCCCCTCGACGTACGAGGTAGCTTAGTAATAAAATCCATGGTGATGTGCTCCCACTTCCACTCAGGTATATCCAATGGTTGGATTTTCCTGTATGTCTTCTGATGTTCTACCTTCACTTGCAAGCAAGTAAGGCACTTACTCACATATTCCACTACGTTACACTTCATACTCGGCCACTAATAATTCTTCTTCATATCATGGTACATCTTGGTATCACCGGGATGAATGGAGTATCGGGTCTTATGAGCCTCATCCATGATCTTTCCATGTAGATCCCTATAGCGAGGAATCCACATCCGTCCAGATTCGGCTCTAACACCGAGAGTGTTCTCACCGAATTCCATGACTAGACCTTTCATTCTTTCAGAGTTAAGATGATCTTCTTTAAAAGCCTCGTCTTGAAACTCCTTGACCTGCGTCATCATGTCCGAGGTCATTACTAACTGATATGCCTTCAGCCGAATCGACTCGGGTCTTTCTTTTTGGCTAAGGGCGTCTGCCACTATGTTGGCCTTGCCCGGATGGTAGTGGATCTCATAATCATAGTCCTTGATGAGCTCTAACCACCTCCTCTGCCTCATGTTGATATCAATCTGTTCAAAGAAGTACTTTAAGCTCTTGTGGTCGGTGAAGATCGTGCACTTTGTACCATATAAGTAGTGCCTCCAAATCTTTAATGCAAAGACCACGGTGGCTAGCTCCAAGTCATATGTGGGATTGTTGATTTCATGGGTTTTTAGCTGTCGGGATGCATAGGCAATTACTCTCCTACGTTGCATCAACACTCAACCAAGTCCTGAATAGGATGCATCTGAGTATACAACTAAGTCTTCACTCCCTTCAGGTAGTGTCAAGACAGGAACTTGAGTCAATCTCATCTTCATTTCCTTAATAGCACGGTCTTGCTCTCGACTCCACACAAACTTCACATCCTTACGAGTCAACTTAGTCAAAGGTGAGGCTATCTTGGAAAAGTCCTGAATGTATCTCCTGTAATATCCCTCCAAACCCACGAAACTACAGATCTCGGATGGCGTCTTTGGAGACTTCCATTGCATCATTGCCTCAACCATTGCCGGGTCCACCATGATTCCTTCAGTTAACAACATGGCCCAAAAATTGAACCTTGTGCAACCAAAAAGCACACTTAGATAATTTAGCATACAAACTTCTCTCTCCTAAGTGTTTCCAATACCTCGCATATGTGGCCGACATGTTCTTCCTCACTCCTAGAATAAATCATGATATCATTAATAAACACAATCACTGATTTATCTAACATTGGCCGACACACTCAGTTCATCAAGTCCATAAAGGCAGCTGGCGCGTTAGTTAATCCAAAAGACATAACGAGGAACTCGTAGTGTTCATAACGTGTACAAAAAGCTGTCTTAGGGTTGTCTTGTTCCTTTACCTTCAATTGATGGTAGCCAGATCGAAGATCTATCCTCGAGAACCAACTGGCACCTTGGAGCTGATCGAACAAGTCATCAATCCTCGGTAATGGATATCGATTCTTCACTGTCAACTTGTTCAACTCTCGGTAGTCGATGGACATCCACATACTACCGTCCTTCTTCTTCACGAACAAGACCGGAGCACCCCATTGAGAGATACTCGGTCAGATGAATCCCTTATCCATTTACTCCTGCAATTGCTCCATGAGTTCCTTCATCTCAGTTGGAGCTAATCGGTATCGTGCCTTGGCAATGGGTTAAGCACCGAGTATCAAATCAATCTGGAACTCAATCTTGCGATCCAGTGGCACACGTGGTAAGTATTATGGAAACACGTCTGGGAAGTCACGCACCACTGGTACATCGGATAATTGCAGTACAGACGCGTCCACATCTTTCACGTAGGCCAGATAGGCACTACCCCAACGTCTCATGTACTTCCCCGCCACCGCCATCGAAATCACCTTCGGAACCACAGTAACGCGAAATTCGTAAATGGTCACCGAATTTCCATCGGCCGCAATCAACCGAATCATCTTCTTGTGACACACGATGTTCGCCTCATAGGCTACTAACCAATCCATCCCTAGTACTACATCAAATCTTCCTAGGGGCATCACATGTATATTGGCAAAAAACCTATGACCTTCTAGTTCTATGGTACATCCCCCTATCATATCAGTAATTGTAGTGGACTTACCAATAGCAGTTTCTACATCAAATGGCTCACTAATACTTCTACTACTAGCAGACATCTTATCACAGAAAGTAGTAGAGATAAGACTCCTACTAGCACCGGAATCAAATAATACAAAGGCACAAGTTTGGTTTACTCGAAACATACCTGACACGACATCAGGGTCCACTCTTGCTTCCTCCTGGGTCATCGTGAAGGCTCTAGCACTCGCCCTCTGTTCCCCTTCCTTCGGCTTCTTTTTCACCCCAGAGCTCTCTGCCCTCGGCTTCTTGCAGTCCCTGCTCATGTGGCCCTCATCGGCACAGGTGTAACACATTAGCACCCAACAGTCTCTGGAAATATGGCTAGGCCTTCCAAATTCAAAGCACACATTAACCCCTAACCTACACTCACCCGCATGCTCCTTCCCACACTTACCACACTTCCTCGGCCCTGAATTTGATGATGCCGACCTGCGGTCATCCACCCTAATCTTCTTGTTGTTTGGGGTGAAACCACCATGCCCAAACCTCTTCCCGTTCCAGTTCTTATCACCACCACCTGTCTTCTTCACTTCCACCACAGTCTCCTCCCGTTCATTATACAGCCTACCCGTTAGGTCTACAACCAATCGAAAAGTACCCGGGCGGGTAGTAATCAGATGTCTGTGTATGTCAGCTGGCAACCCCTGAATGTATCTCTTGATCTTCCTCGACACCCGTGTCACCTGATCCGGCACCAACCTTTCCATTTTGTTGAATTTGGTGGTGTATTGTTGGTGGGTCATGGTTCCCACCTCAAGTTGTAGGAACTCCCTCTCGATCTTGTCGAGCTCCCGGCGAGGACAGAATTCCTCGATCACTAATTTCTTCAACTCCTTCCATTGTATCTTTCCGATGGCCCTGACACCCTTAGCTTGGACAATATTGTCCCACCAACACAGTGCTGAGTCAGTAAAAGATTGAGTGGTGAACTTCACCTTCTGGTGTTCGTGACACTCGCTGATTTCCAACACTGCTTCCATCTCCCTCACCCAGCGGTGAGCGGCGGCAACATTACCATTGCCATCGAAGGTCGGGGGCTTACACCTCTAGAATGTCCCGTAACTGCACCCCTTAGTTGTCACCCCCACTGAGTCATCCTCCTCAATCGGACAACACGGTCTCAGGCTCCGGTTATTCCTCCTACCCCTTGTTTTCCTTGCCCGTTGACCCCTTCCTATTTTCCTTCTCTTTCCTCTTCTCATTCCTCACAGCCCTGATGACTTCGGTCACTACAGACGGTAAGACTGTCTGCATGACTTGGTGCACCTCATCAGCAATCGCCTCCCTCGCTGAGGCATTCAAACTAGCATTATCATTCTCCTCACTTTGACTATGAACCTCAGGGTTGTCGTGAGCCGTCTCAGGAACCTTAGCACTACTCCTGGTCACACTTGGCCCAGTACCACGTCCACCACGACCTCTTCCTCTAGAAGCCTTGGAAGATTTTCGTCAAGCCATTACCTAAACGCTTTAAGATTCAAACACTAACACAGTCATTCAAGGTAAGAGCTCAGTTTATGTTAACTATAGTAAGTCCCTAATGACAGTGGCCAGTTGTGATTACCCACTAACTTTACTCTTCATACCCCAAGCATTTCCTATCCTGACTTAATCAATATCCAAATATACTAAGGGGGTGTTTGAGATTGCTTATTAAAACAACTTTTGACTTTTAGAATGGGTGAAAAGTCAAAAATGCCCCTCCAAAAGTCACCAAAAGTCACCAAAAGTCACAAATTCTGACTTTTGGTGACTTTTCAAGGGTCATTTTTCGCTTTTCACCCATTCCAAAAGTCAAAAGTTGTTTTAAGAGCACATAAATCAAATAGCATGCGCATATAATACCGGTTAACATCAATGTAAGACATACCTGATGGCACGTAGCTACTCGGGCTAACATCCTTCCATTTATCCCATTTTCAGTTTAAGATTAGATTTTTGAAAATATTTTACCCAATTCAATTAAACTTTGGCTCTGATACCAACTTGTAAGGACCCGATCCCGGGAACCTCACAGTTGGTTAATCACAGCATTTAAGGTATAAAACATTACATATTTCATAAAACAATGTAGTGGAATTAATATCAAAAGTCATCCATTCATTGATAAAAATTGTTGCTAAGCAATACACCCACAATTGAGTTACAAAAGTTTATTTAACCGCATTACAAAGAAAAAAATTATTAATCATGAATGGATGTCAGTCTTGTCCTGTCGGGTAGCTTTCCCCGCGTGCCATCTTTAACAATAATTACCTGCCAACTGAAAATGTATAAAAGACAGTGTTGCTAAGTGAGTTCTAGTTTTGAAAGCATTAAAATACCTTTAATAGTTTATATATGAAAATACTCTTTTTCATAAAACTCTTCTTTTACTTTTGTACATGAGCATACATCATACATTCAACAAGGTATAACCTTATTCATCATTCATTCATTACCATGCTCATTCTTTCATTTCGTACTTTTATCATTATCTTTCACTTTCTTCCCGGACCAATGTGCAATACCTCGAACATTGTGCACGAAACTGATGCTGGGCCTGAGGTCTATAAATAGACCCCAAACATTATGTATGAAGCTTGACCCAGTCACCTAGGGTATGCTACAAGGGTCCCTGTCAATCTCAATGATTGGCCCTGTGTGCATCCTTTGGGGTAGCTAACCCACATCACAGTTGAGCTAACGTCAACATGGTCGTGCACCACCATTCATTTTGCTTGCAAGTCTTTCATTCTTTTATTTATGTTCCACTTTTCATCATCATTAATCTTTCACTTTATTAATGATAATACTTTACGTTTACGATCATAAACACACCACGTAAAGTCATACAATATAACTTAATATAATATGGAACATAAGAAACATAATAACAAATCACATTCATGCATAAAATAAGCATTTAATAACCTCAGGTCAACTTAGGTCAAATCCCTAAAATCACAGATTTTCAAAATTTTAGAAATAACTCTAAGTGCTCTGGGCGCATGGGCACTATGCAGGCACATGAGCACTGCATAGGCGCATCATAACTAATTGGGCGCATGGCCTAATACTTAAATGATTTTCCACTAACTTAGGCGCATGAACTATTCAGGCGCATGAGTACTATTGGGGTTCCTTACCCTAACACTTAGGCAATCTGGCCAAATTTCTAGGCGCATGAACAACTATTCAGGCGCATGGACTACACTTAGTCATTCTAAGGCATAAAAGTGGGCGCATGTGGTACAGTTTGGGCGCATGAGTTCTCTTAAACTTTTCTAAGGCAAAGTTTAGGCGCATGAGCCTTATGTAGGCGCATGTACATCTGTTGAACATATTTCTAAGTTGTTTCCTGTCCTAAACATCATATTATCTTATTCTAAGCTTACTCATACCATTCTAAGCATGAACATTATTTAAAACAACCATAAACATCACCATACATTCATGAAACATATGGTTATATATACATAATAATTGTAAAACCATTTTGATACATTTTCAGCCCTAAAGAAGTATAAAACATGAAAAATGCAGGGTCTAGAACTCACCTAATGCATCAAACAAGTAAAACTCCTCCAAAATTGTTTGTTCACGAGTTCAAGCACCTAAAACAAATCAAAAACACACAACCCGTACATAACGGTTTCTAAGGGTGAAACACCAAGAAAACTGAGTCAATTACACATAAAACACTTACCTAAGAAGATATCAGCTTCTTTCTTCTTGAACAACCGAGAGAAACTTTGGTTTCTTCTTCTTCTTCTTCTCCTTTGGTCGAAAAAGCAGGTGTAGAAAAGGTGATAAGGGCGGCCATACTTAAAGAAATAATATAATATTGAGTTTTAAACTATTTTACACTTTGATCCCCTTTACATCGGTCGCTTTTCCTTTTCTTCTAGATACTTTCATTTCTCTTTCCCACATTCATTTTCTTTTATTTGACAAAAAAGATCCGAGTGTTACAGGCATCCAAAGTCTATCCATGAAATAATGAATCCCATCAGCTTTCACTTTAAGCTGTTTATCCATCCCACGTAACGACTAGGACCTAATGTTTTCTGCTTTCAAAGCCTCTGTCTATGCTTCCTTAAGTTGTTTAGGCAGTTGAGTGTTGATCGTAAGCTGTAAAGCTCGCATTCATCTAGGCTTAGAGGTTTCTTTCTGGCTTTGGACATCGGCAACCACGTTTGCCTTCCCCGAATGATACTTGATAACGCAATCATAATTGTTCAATAGCTCCACCCAGTGTTGTTGCCTCATATTTAGTTCCTTTTGCTTAAAGAAATGTTAAAGACTCTTGTGATCGTTGTAGATAGTGCATTTGGTACCGTACAAGTAATGTCTCTAGATCTTCAAAGTAGAAACCACTGAACCCAATTCCAAGTCATGGGTGGTATAGTTCTTCTCGTGAACCTTCAGTTGTCTCGAGGCGTAGGCTATCACCTTATCCCTCTACATCAAGACACAACCCAGTGCCTGGATGGATGCATCATAGTACACTATGAAATCTTCTGTTCCTTTTCGTAATGCCAGTATTAGTGTGCTACAGAGTTTCTATTTTAGCAACTGGAAAGCTGATTCTTGACTTTCTCCCTATTTAAACACGGTACCTTTATGTGTTAAGGCAGTGAGGGGTTGAGCAATTTCGGAAAATCCCTCAATGAAGTGTCGATAGTATCCTGCCAATCCAATAACTGTGTGCGGTTATAGACTAGTATGTATGCAACCTAGTTCCCTATAACAAATGGCTCTGATACCAATCGGTCACACCCTCAAAATCCGTGTGCGGGGTTTTACCGCGAGGCGTGTGACAAACCAGGATCCTAGTCATTAGTCAGAACGACACTATATGAAAGATTTAAAACAAATCAGAGTTCAAAACTTTAAAACATTTGCGGAAGCGTTTTGTAAACAAATCAAACCCAAAGTACTAAAATGTAAACTACGAAAAAACACACACCCAAACGAATTTAATAAAATATAAGATGTATTCAAAACTAAAACAATGTCTGAAACAAAGCATGCTTGACACGTGCATGCTCCTATGGGCAGCTGCTAGATAGGACCTGAGAAAAGCATACTAAAGTGTCAATACGACTGTTGGTGAGTTCAAGAGTTTGTTATCATTATAAACAATAGCGTTAGTAAAATATAAACAATTGTATTGAAATAGATAGCAAGTCAAATTTCATTAGTAAATAAACAATAGTGATTTCGCGATCGAAGTTGACTATGTTTGTTTGTTTGCCTCCCGCCACGACATACCAGGTCGTGACGCTGTTAGTAGTTTAGGACAATATTGCACCCGTTGACTTCCGGTCACACAGGTGGGGCTTGTCAGACCAGTAGTACTACCTAAGATTTCCCACTAATTTCCTTAATTAATGTTCCAAAAGTGTGCGGGCTTTCTATGGTATATCATACTATGTTTTTACTATACACATGTTATGAAAGTAAAGTGTTTATAATAGTGTATGCTTTCTCCCCTAAAAAGAGAGGTAAATAAAAATGGGGCATTGAACTCACCTGGTGCGCAACGAATAATAATAGAAGCTAACATTGAGTGGAGAGACAACCTTCAGAGGTTACCTAGAACACACAAGCACATAAGTACGTGTACTCTATTAAACATAACAACCCTAGGTGCTCAATAAACACGTTGACCCAAGGTTCTGAAAAACAAGACACATTTGACCTAGTTGACCCGTTGGTGAAATATTAGTTTAATTCATATTCAATCAAGCATAATAGTTCATCATACATGATTATCATACAAGTTGTTCATATAACTCATGCGAATCTCAAGTTGTCAACATGTTCAACACAATTATACTTACATCACAACTAGTACATCACATTATTCAATAAGATTCATGCTAATAAACATACTCAACAATGATCTACAACAATCCCAAGCATGATCTTATCATAACCCACATAATCCATTACTATATGTACTCACAAAGTGATCAAACCTCCAAATAACAAAACAAGCATTCATACAACTCAATTAACCCATTTTACCACATTAGAAACCATGAATAAACATGCTAACATGATCCTGACATTACAAATATGCCCAATTCATCATATCCAAGAATTTATACAATTAAAGTTTCCCTTTTGGGAAAGTAACATCCCAAAGTCAATTTAACACTCCATTCATACATGAATTCATCAACACAATACCTATTCAAGCTCACAACTATCATTTAGACATGTTAAACATTATCACATCATCATAATTTACCAATCTCATATTCAAAAGTTTCTACTTTAAGAAAGGTATGAACTACATAATCAATTCTTGGTTATCTATCATAATTATCATAATTCCAACATTCATATAGCATTAGTAACAACCTATTATCATCAAAACATCCCAATATCATCAAACATTACACTTTCATATACAAAAGTTACTACTTTTAGTAACTTATGAATAATGTTGTTTAAATTTGTGAATTCGTGCAAGAATCATCATAATCTAATCATAAGATGACACAACAACATCATACTAACATCAAACATACACCAATTTCATCAATCTTGAAAGTTCAAAATCAAAAGTTTCTACTTTTGACCTAATATGACCTAGAATTCCAAAATCCACATCAATACTTGCAATTATCACACAATCTAACATCAATTCATCAATACTAACATAGATTCATCATCAATTTCATCTTTTCATCAGAATTTTCAGACTAGGACTCATCAAGAATCACTTGTAATGTTCAAATGATGCCAAAATCGAGTTAGAAGAATTGTTCTTGATCAAAATCGAATGGGTTAGGGAATGGATGGGGGTCGGCCGTGACTTGGGGGGTTTGGAGGGCTAAGGTTTGGCTAATTTTGTTAAGTTTTTAGTTTAGAATTATTACCACTTAACCCCCTATCATTGTATTTTATAAAATTAAGTATTTTAACACCTTTTAAATAGTTTTTAACTACCAAATACTAACATTATTAATCAACAATAATGATTATATATATTATTTTTTCTAGTCACAAAAAACACGAATTAAATATAACACCTTGCCACGTTACACGGTAAATTCACAAATAACATTTAAGTCGCGTAAACACATAAGCATAACACAATAATCACATTATTTATTAGATTATTATTAGTTTATCATTGTCAATTATTATTAAGTCACCAACGTTCAACAAAAACTAGTGTGTGCTGACGACACGTGTATGCAAGACCTGATGAAACTAACGGAATTTGGTAACGGAAAATTACCGGATGTCACAGATTTCAAGAAAAAAGCTATTTTTTGGTGAACAAAACGTGAAACAATCATCCAAAATTCATGTTACATGAAATAAAAGTTAATGGTTCATACCTAAGATGAACAAATTTTAAATATTTACGAATGATTTCCTTGAAAATTTCTTCTACTTTGAGTTGGATTTATCCAATGTTTTGCACCAAACTCATAAGGGATCCTTTAAATCAAGAAATCAAAGCTTGAAAAAAGCTTTGGATGATCAAAATCAATGGAATGGGGCTGTTCTTGGTGGTTTTAGCTGAGAATGAAGAGAGAAGGGAGAGGAGGGTGTGTAGGTGAATTCCAGTGAGAGAAGGTGAGGTTGAGAGTGTATAAAAGATGGAGTGAATAGTTCTTTATATAGAAATGATTAAGTATGATTAATAAAATTTGATCATGTGATTATATTGATTATTTGGCTGGTGGATCTCCAAATGAGATGCCACTCGGTGTAAGGTGGGTGTCAGTCTCATTAAATTTTTTCCAAAAATCTTAAACGTTCGGGTTTTTACGCGAAATTTTTCTATAAAATTAAAATAATAATTTGAGGCTTTCCAAGGTTTCACAACATTTAATAATAGTGACCCAAAGTCAAGAATAAAAATATACACAGTTTAACACGATATGCAACGACCTGTACGTTACATCAAGACAATATTTAAAAAGTCTTAATTTTACACGATCAAGGTACATAATAATAATTATTATTTTTCATGAGTAATAATATTTTCACTTAAGATACATTAAATTATAAAAATCAACATATATAGACCAGATTTAATTAACCAGATTTAATTAACCAGATTATTACTAATGTTCGTTTAAAGTTTTATCGCAACGCGACCCGGTAATTCTCAAAATTACCAATTATAAAACTTATGCACAAAGGGGCTTTGCTAGAACTTAGAATACCTTAATTATCATAAAATTAAGTCTTATAATGCATTTAATTATTTTACCATATTTTATTAATGTACGGATATTAACCTGGAAACATAGGATGTCACACAGACCACTCCTATCATTCTTTAATCAGTGCTGAGGTTGCTCATGCTCAGCTTAATGAGCTCATTGCCCCAGCCATAAGCTATCACTCTGAGTCTCAAAACTTAAGTGATTAACCTTCAGGGGAAAGCTACCATACCTATCCGTTAGACTTAAACCAACCCATCCCTGACCTTCAATTCTATGATGATAAGGATATGGGATTTAGTGAGTAACTTAAGTATCTTTTCTCCACCCCTGCTTAAGGAGAGATGAGTACTCCTGAATCACCCATAGCTAGCCTATATCATCCACCCTCAACTGAGATGGACCTCCCCGAACCTACTCATTAAGTACATATGGAAGAGGCTCTCACTTCTACAAGTGATTACATAATTAAGATCTCAACCATGGAAACATAGGCCATTGAAACTTCTCTTGAAGTTGTCATTGTGCGGGGAAAATTCAGTTGCCAAAAACCCCAAGATGGTGATGATGAAGAAGACTTTGGTCATATTCTCTCATCCCCCCATGAAGAATGATTCTTCTGATGAAGATAAGGGGAGTCTGCAACTAAAGGTGCAAAAACTGCCAAACACATGCATCTATTTAGTTTGAAAGGTAAGTCACCTGTAATTTCAGGTGGCTACCTTACAAAGCCAGGTCAATGACCAGCAACTTGAGATTAACAATCTTAAGGGCAAGTTAGCTACGAGACTTGTCAGGCAAACTCAACCAGGTCTACAAGAACTTGTGGATATTGTGAGCATAACCCTTAGCTCCCTTATGCAAGAGTGTGATACTACCAAAAAGGGGGAGAAAGTTCTATGCACAATCACAGAACCAAGGAGTTCTGCACAGAGGCTGATGCAACCAAAGAGCTATTAGCATGCACATCTGAAGTACAAGGTAGTTACTTCAGAAGGTTTGATATAACTCAGTGAATTATGCTAAGCATTAAATCTTTCGAATCCAAAAGACCAGATCTTTCGAACCCAGATATTAAGTCTTCCGAAGCTTCAAAGACAAAGTCTTCCAAAGCCAAAGACTGATTTCTTCCAAGGATAGAGAAGATGTGCTTTTTTCTGAATCACCTTTTGACAAAAACTTACTACTTTCTGCTACCACCTCTGAAGACTCACCAATTTAGATGAGTTGGTGAATAGTCCATACTTTTGTCAAATTGTAGATTAAGGTCTTATTAATTTTCTACTTTTATACTTTTGTCCTTTTTGTATTAGATAAGGATGCGAGCTATGGCATGTCATAGTCATGTAAGGCCCCGTTCCCGGGACGCTTACAGTTGGATCCTCCTCGCTCTTAAAACATATAATTTCATTAACTTAAATAAAACATGCAGCGGAAACTTTGAAATAACTTTTCAATTTACTATATAAATGCTTTTGCCAGTTAATACAACGTTCATCAATTACAAAATATATATTGTTGCATTACATCACAAAAGCATTATACAAAAGAATGCCATCCCAAAAGACCTGAGTAGCCGCCTCGTGCCATCCTCGGCAACACTACCTGCCAACTAGAAACACATAAAAAGTCAGTGTTGCTGAGTGAGTTCTAGTTTTATAATAAATC
>BJCO01744160.1:0-10532 GCA_018326465.1 Flaveria floridana | reverse complement strand
TCATTATCCTCGGTACACTGACCCTGATGGCAATGTTATCCCTGACTTGGGTGAGACATTTGGCAGTGATACATTTGACCAGCTAGCTGAGAAAGAGACTAAGAAAAAAGAGGTTGAAGGTAAAGCTCAAGCTGCAGATTTTGATGTAGATCTAAATAAAGATGAATGGGCTGCATGTTTGGCAGAAATAAAAGCTCAGCACGAACCTCCAAAGCTCAATGCCTATACCAAATTTTACAAAGTTAAAAGACATAAGAAGGTGTCGGGCAAGATTATCAGTTGGGTTTACTTTGAGGATCTAGAGGTGTATGCAGTGAAAAGGGAGAAAGGGATTGAGTACTTCAGATATCCACATGATCTGAAGACTCTTCCTGGATTTGAGTTAAACAGATCTATTGAAGTGGCCCGTTCCTTTGGCCTGCTTAGATCTGGAAGGCCAATGGTTCAGTGGAGTTGACCAATGGTTGTGTTGAAGTTGACCCGATATCTGGAAGGCCAATGGTTGTGTTGAAGTGGAGTCCCCCGCGCACGATGTCTAAGATCCCGTTACGGGAGATGCCTCAGGACTTCCCTCCACACTTCAAATGGTGGTATTATGATTGGAGGACGGGGGAAGCGGTCATAGTTTTGAACATAGAAGGAAATATAGAGACTATCGGGGTTTTTGACCCAATGTGGCTTACTAACTTGTCGGAAGAAGATGTATATACCTTATACAAGTGGCCATTGTTCTATGACACGCAAGGTATTGTACAAGCTCCCCAGTTCCAATACGTTAACGACTCTATTATGCTTTTAAGATACACTCGGGAGTCACTAAAGAGGAGAAGTACAAGAAATCTCAAGAACATGTGAAGGGTGTTAGAAAATAGGATAAACTAGGTCCAAGGGGGAGTCTGTTGATACACTATGTTCCTAGTTTATGTGCTTCAATGTAAATGTCTTTCATTTCTTACACATATGTAATACAAGTGCTTAATGAAATATGATATGTGTTTTTATGTTTATTTGTCTTTGATTATATCATATTCTTATTATATTTGGTATTACTCATATGTATGAACATTATGTATAGGTTTGAGGTTGTTGTACATAGTTCTAAGTCAATAATGATTCAGAAATATGTTCAACTTAGTCGGGTGGTTATTCATGCTAATGGACCATGCTTATGGACTAGACGCACGAATGGACCATACTTATGGACCAGTCACATGACTGAACTAGGTGACTGGATCAGTCGTATGACTGAGACATAAGATTGACTCAGTCACATGACTGAACCTTCAGTCGTGCGTATGAGTCAAACGCATGGACCAGTCGCACGACTGAACCATGCTAATGGCTCAGTCATACGACTGGATACTGAAAGCCTATAAATACCACATAATTCGTGGAAAAACGTAACACTTCGAATACTATCATACCCTAGCCGTCAAGAGCGTCTCAGTTCGTCCATCCAACTTCATAGTTCGTTCCTGATCGTTTCCAACTCGTTCTTAACGTTTGTTTAATCGTTAGATCGAGCAGGTTATCGTTCTCACTGATTGGATCGCCAATCAAATAGAATTCCGCGCTATTTGATCTGGTCTCACGCAGAATCAGTTAGTACTCCGTACGAAAACGGTCCTAACAAAATTACTAAAACTCAAAAGGTTTCAAGTGTGGGTTGATACCCCAACTAAACATACTAAGCAGACACAAGGCTTAGAAATCTGCTTGGGTGGAAGAAAGGCTGAATCTTCAACTGCATTCACCAAACAAACGACCAAAGGGAAAGGAAAAAGCCTTAATCAGCCAAAACAACCAACTGTAAGTTTTTATATACCTTTGAAATCAAATCTAAAATCAAAAGTTTCTAACAAATAGAGTACTACAAATTTTCCCTACAGTGAGTGGTGTGATCAATACACCCACACTACAGAGAAGGGAAAATATGGCAGGGATTGTAACATGAACAATCACAGTATAGAATCTTGCCACTTTCATAATTATTTTTCAATCAGTGAAAGAAAGAATCAGAGTACTGCAAATGGTTTTTCAACAAGAAAAATAAAAAGCAAAACAAACAACCTCAAGTTAAGAAATCAACTGAGAAACAGACAGTTGTTCCTAACAAAAACAAAGGGGGAGTACCAAGACAAACTCCTCACAAAGAAGATGTTTTAAATAATGACGAAACATTTTATGACAACTTTAAAACAAACATGAGATATGTCTCAAAACAGATCCACATCTGACATTAGCTCTCAAAGGATAAAAGCTCAAAGCACATATTTAGACAGAGCTAAACACATACAAAGGAAATGTAGTGCATCTAGATGCAGGACCGTTTAAGGGTGGTCAATACAACCAGTTTCACAATGAGGAGAGCGTTAGAACACTTAACAAATGAAATAGGGAACCAGGTTTAAGTAGATGATACTAAGAACACAAATAAGTAATGAGACAGAACAAAGAACAAGAACAAGATAAGTGTGGTTTTCAAGAATGTTGTATATCTCTCTTTAGTTCTATTACAAGTTTTACAAAGCATAAAGATAAGTACAAGAACCTGAGATACTTTATACTACATTCTACAACAGACTATATTTTGAAAACTAGCTGAAAACACTAATCTAGACAACAAAATTAATGTATAGTCAAAAGTTAGATTGCCTTTTGACTTGTGACTATGACATGCCATAGCTCACATCCTAATATATTACAAAACGGACAAAAGGTACAAGAGTAGAAAGTTACAGACCAATGACTATAATTTACAATTGACAAAAGCATGGACCTTTTCACCAACTAATCTAAGTTGGTGAGTCTTCAGAGTGACAACGGAAAGTTGTTTAGCTTTTTATCATATGATGATAAAAGAAAGCATGTCTTTTATATCTTTAAAAGAAATCTATCTTCGAAAGAAATCAGAGTTCAGTATTTTGGCTTCGGAAGACTTTGTCTTTGAAACTTCGGAAGACTTTATATTTGGCTTTGGAAGATTTGGTCTTTGTCTTCGGAAGATTTTACACTTACCACATATTTTTCTCTGAGTTGTGTAGAACTTATAATGTATCTTTACTCTGCACATCATGCATGCATGCTGGGAGCTCTTTGGTTGCTTTAGTTGCATCTGTCTTTAGATGTAAACCTTAGACTAGAATTCCTAACCATGAGAGAATGCCACATTAGAGGAAATATGCATTACGGGAAAAGATGAAAAAACGAAGACCATCTTGGTATGGGTTGCACCCTCTAACTGATTTCTTTGTTTGTATAGGGACATCAAAGAAGGTCTGATAACATATGGTATGTTGACGGTAGATGCTCCCGACACATGACTGGAAATTGTTCCCTCCTTCGGGATTTTAAGAGCAAAATGGAGGAAATATAGCCTTTGGAGGTGACAAAACAGGTGGGCAGATAACTTGTGAAGGAACAGTATCCAATGGGTCGATTATCTTTGAAAATGTCAAATACTGCACCAACCTTCAGTTCAATCTTCAGAGCGTATCCTAAATCTATGATAAAGGATATGTCACATTATTTGACTCCAACAATTGTTACATCCTCAAAACGGGTTTTCAAATACCTGAATACTGTATCCCTTTGAAAACACCCCATCAAACAACACATACATAGTTGATAAGAACATTGTTTCAGCATCAACCCCTAAAACATGTTTATTCTCAAAAGCAATATAAGATGTTTTGCAATTATGGCATAGAAGATTGCGAAACTCAAATTTCAACAGAAAGAATCAATTGGTAAAAGGTGACTTAGTAATAGGTTTACCACAAAAAGAACTCTCCTGTACATACCACAATACTGCATGTTGGAAAGGCAAACAACACAGAGTGTCCTATAGATCTAAATTGGTAAACACAAACAACACAACACTCAAATTACTTCACATTGACCTTTGGCCCTGCAAATATCCTAAGCGTAGGAAAGAAGCAATACTGTCTTGTAATAGTTGATGACTACTCCAAATTCACCTGGGGTTTCTTTCTATACAAGTCAGGAAACATTAGAAATCATCAAATCCTTTATCACTATGATTGAGAATCAGTTGGATCTTAAAGTTAAACCTTTAAGAAGTGATAATGGTATCGAATTTAAAAATGACTTTATTTCTTCTTTTTGTGTAGAAAAAGGAATTAGTCATCAATTCAGTGTAGCAAGCACTCCTCAGCAAAATGGAGTTGCTAGACATAGATAGTTCTTCTAGTACCACAGTTATATCTCCTCCAAACAGAAAACACATCCAAAGGAACATCAACAACCACTTCATCATCATTATCTCCAGTGACCACTCAACCATAGGCTTTAGTTGACCCTCAACTAAGCAAACAAACAAGGTCATATCATCCAGACACTGTTGAAGAAGATGATGACTATCATTCATTACCAGACACCCATAATGATGATGAAATCTTAGATTTCTTTCTTGTTTCACCATGAACATTCCATGAATCTGCACAACCATATAATCCCACAACCTCAAATACCCTTGCCCATCCATCAACAACAGATCAAACAATCACCAATCTTGATTCAACTATCCCTGTTGATCAGATTGAAACCACCAGAGCTCACAAACATCATCCTTTGGAGAATATTATTGGTGATCTCAATATCAGATTAACAGGAAGTCAAAATGATACAACAAACATTTGTTTGCTTTCCTGCTTTCTATCACTAACTGTACCCAAGAACTTTACGGAAGTACTCAAAGACAATAGTTGGATTGAAGCATTGCAAGAGGCACTACAACAATTCAGGAAGCAAGAGGTTTAGCATTTAGTTAACCTCTTTAAAAGTCAATATACCATTAGGACAAGATGGCTCTTTAGAAACAAAGTAGATGATAGAGGGATTATCATCAGAAACAAAGCAAGGCTTAGTGCCAAAGGATACACTCAAGAGGAAGTCATTGATCATGACGATCTCTTTGCTCCTGTAGCTAGGCTAGAGGCCATCCGAGTTTTCCTTGCATATGCCTTATCTAAGAACTTCATTGTCTTTCTAATAGATGTCAAATGTGCACTACTTTATAGAAAGATAGATGAAGAGGTATATGTTTCTCAACCACCAGGGTTTGAAGACCCTGACTTTCCTCACAGAGTATACAAGTTAGAAAAGCTCTGTATGGTCTTCATCAATCACCTAGAAAGTGTTATGAAACCTTATCTAAGTTTCTACTACAAAATGGGTATACAAGAGGGAATATTGATCAGATATTGCTTCTAAAGAGAAAAAGGACAACACTTACTTGTTGTACAAGTCTACGTGGATGACATCATTTTTGGCTCCACCAACATACAACTTTGTAGAGAATTTGAGGCTCTCATGTAATTAAATTTTCAAATGAGCTTAATCGGAGAACTAACCTTCTTCCTTGGCCAACAAGTTCAACAAACTGCTAAAGGAATTTTTATCAATCAGAGCAAGTATGTGAATAAGATCTTAAAGAAATACATATGACTGGTTGCACATTAAGCATCCGTTTGCAACTGGATTGAAGTTTGGCCCTGATCCAGAAAGCAGACCAGTTGATCAGAATCTCTACAGTCCATGATAGGCTCCCTAATGTACCTTACTGCAAGCAGACCATACATCCTGTATGTAGTTTGCATGTGTGCCAGATACCAAGCAGCTCCAAAAGAATCATACATCAATGCAGTAAAGAGAATTTTAGATACTTTAAAGGCAAAACAGCCCTTGGTATATGGTATCCCAAGGACGGAGATTTCTCTTTATTTGTGTAGAGTTTATATAGAGCCTGATGTAACCAAAGCAACCAGGTGGCTTCCTTCATGCATACACTAAGTGCATAAGTAGAACTGCTACAGAAGTTTTATACTTTTCATGAATATTATGCTAAGTATAAAATCTTCTGAAGCCAAAGTTCCTGCGAAAGCTTTATACTTAAACATAAGAATAATTCTAAGTATAAAAGCATCCGAAGCCAAAAGATGAAATCTTTGGGAGCATAAGATGAAGTCTTCCAAAGCTAAATGAAGTGAAGACTGATTTCTTTCAAAGATAGAGATCAACATGCTTTCTCAGATGTACTTTTGCATAAAGCTGAACCACATTTCGTTGAAACTCTGATGACTCACCAACTTGCATAAGTTTATGAAAAGGTCCATGCTTTTGCAACTGTACATTGAGGTCTTGGGTCTGTAACTTTCTACTTTATGTACTTTTGTCCTATTTATGTTAAAAGAGGACGTGAGCTATGGCATGTCATAGTCACTAGTGAAAAGGCAATCTGTCTTTTGACTTACATTGATTTTGTTGTCTTTCAATGTTCTAACTGCCTTTCCAAGTATAGTCGGTTGTAGGATATAGTATAAAATATCTCAAGGTCTTGTATTGTAACTAGGGACTTATGCATTGAAACTCTTGTAAGAGAACTTGAGATTAATATACAACATTCTTGAAAACCTTATATATTGTTCTTTAGTAGTGTCTCATACTTACTTGCTTGTGTTCATTGCATACTAGTTCCCAAACCCAGTTCCCTATTTGAACTGTTAAGTACTTTAATACTCTCCTCATTGTGAGATTGACTTTATTGAACATCCCATAACCGGTCCTACAAATGGTATGAGAGCTTTCCAGGCTCTTGATTGTAAGATCTCACCATCTTAAATCTCCTCAGTTCTCGCAAAACACTTAACATCTCAAATGGCAGCATCCAAGGCTGATATGGAAACCGGTACCATGGTAAAGTCCCCACTGATCAATCCTAATGATTTTGGTACTTGGTGTCTAAGAATGGAAGGCTTCATCAAGTCATAAGATAGCAGAATGTGAGAGTCTGTTACTGAAGGACCATATGTTCCATGCACCTCTTCAGCTACTGCTGGAGGTGGCATGATTCCAAAGGAGATGGCTGACTATTCTCAAGAAGATAGAAAGAGAATAGATATTACTACCCTTCAAACTACTCTTCCAAATGCTATTTACAGAGGCTTCAAGAAGTGCAAAACTGCTAAGCAGCTCTAGAATGCACTGAAGCTGATGTACGAAGGTTCTTCTGATGCCAAAGAAAACAAGAAGGTCTTCTGGAGCAGCAATTTGAGAATTTCATTTACAATTTAGGTGAAACCATGACTCAACAATACTTCAGGTATGTTAAGATTGTTGATACTCTGGCTATTGTTGGAGTAAAACTTGAGAACAAGTATATTGTGAGAAAGTTCACGTCCTTTCTGCCTAGAAAATAGACACACTATTGCGTGGTCATTAAGAGGACTGAAAATCTCAAGAACCTCACTCTCACTGAGTTGTATGACATACTCAGTGGTCACCAGATGGAAATGAACGTGTAAAATTCATTTGGAAACTCCAGTAGTCAACAGAGTTCTGCCCTCATGTGGTTGAAAGGGATTGTAGAGAATCATAACACCATTTTATCTCTTACCCTGACAACTCACCCAAGGGCCCTTTCATCACCTTCTCTGAGACACCAAGGGAGAGCTACATCCAAGGAAGCCCATTCCAAGAGACAAGCTCATCACATGCCTTTATGTCATAATGAAAGCACATGCAACTTTCTCTTCACCCTTGAAGACATGGATTGTATCCATCCTAATGACTTTGACTATATGGAGATAGTTCAACAAATGGCTCTTCTTATTCACAGAGCCAGGAAGTTCTACCAGAAGATATGGAGAAAGTTTCCCAACAATGTATCCTGTGGAAAGTTTAGGCTGGATAAAAGTAAGGTGAAGTGTTACAATTGTAACCAAATAGGTCACTTTGCTAGGGAGTGCAAGGCACCCAAGAAAAATGATGGCCAAGCACAACCCAAGCTAAACTACACCAAGGGAGCTCCACACACTGAAAAGCCAATAAAGCAAGTTGCAGTTGCTATTGAAGAAGAAGGCTTTGACTGGAGCTTCCATGTAGAAGATGTATCTCCAAACCAAGCACTGATGGCAGATTTAGACGAAACCAAGGTATTGGAACATCTTTGCACCCTAGAATGCATTGCTAAAGTAAATAGATACATGTCCCATAACTTAGAAATGAGATCTGATCTTCAATCCTTGAACATCTTAAAATCTGATTTCAAAAGAGCTGAAATGAGTATAAGTTAAAAATAGAAGACTTAAAGAAAACTAGTTCAACTCTTAAACATGAGCACACAAACTACAGGACTCAAATCAAAGATCTCATCACTAAGTTAACTGAGTGCCAGGCTGAGCTAGTGATTAGCAAATCAAGGCAGAGAAGCATGTTCTTGAAGAAGAGACCTTCAAAAACATCATATCCTTATCCCTACATTCCTAAGTGTGTTATCAAAACAAACAGGGACTAGGATCTATAGAGATAGCTCCTACACATACTTTATTATCTGTAAGATCTCCCAGGTCTGGAACTAGTCAAGATGAGCTGCCATCCATAGATC
Source organism: Flaveria floridana (assembly GCA_018326465.1). Taxonomy (NCBI): domain Eukaryota; kingdom Viridiplantae; phylum Streptophyta; class Magnoliopsida; order Asterales; family Asteraceae; genus Flaveria; species Flaveria floridana. The sequence goes on along the minus strand of BJCO01744160.1, from coordinate 2,125 downwards.
CTAGTGATGAAGAGGATGAAAAGGAGGTAGTGAAGGATGGATCCGGGAAGAGTGAAGAGGAACATCCTAACAAGGGTCACTACTCTTCTGAGGAGAGGAAAAAGTCAGGGATGACTAAGTCGAAGAGGAAGAACTTTATCTGAGTAACAAAGAGGATATAAAAGAAAGCTTAGGAGATTAAGGCCACCTTCAACTCCAAGCAGAAACAGGTTTTTATCTCTGCAGGTTTTGAAGTGGTAGTGACTATGAACACAACTCTAAACTCTAATACCAAGAGTTTAAGTATATGTTCAACTCATCCGTGTGAAGGAATAAAGAATGATCAGCTGTACGACACTGCTGGATAGCATGAACCATCCACCTCCAAAGGCAAGCTTTAGATCAAGGCCACCTTCAACTCCAAGCAGAAATAGGTTTTTATCTCTGCAGGTTTTGAAGTGGTAGAGACTGTGAACATAACTCCAAACTCTAATACCAAGAGTTCAAGTACATGCTCAACTCATCCTTGTGAAGGAATAAAGATTGATCAGCTGTGCAACACTGCTGGATAGCATGAATCATCTACCTCTAAAGGCAAGCTTTACCCTAGGAAGCTTGCCACAACATCTGCAAAGATGGGGATGGAGATGGAAACTGATCAAACTCAGTCTACCACTCATAAGAAGACTCTCAGAAGGAAGCACATGGATTGCATTATGTGTGGCAATACTTCTCATCTTGCTAAGGATTGCATCTACAATCCCAAGAGTACTGTCAACGTAACAAGGAAGAAGACTTCTGAGAAGAACATGAAGAAGAAAGCTTCGAAAGAAATCTATGTTTCTTTCGGAAGATCCAAAATGAAAATGAAGACAAGTGAAAATTTGCCTTTGGAAGGAAGTTTGGTCTCGGAAGAAAGGATTGGTTCCAAAGCACTGAAGCTTGCTGCAGTGAAAGTAAGATCTTCTGAAGGGTTAGTGTCCAAAGTTTCCAAAGTTGTTACAACTTCCGAAGCATTGAAGGTCTAGTCTAATCTTCCAAAGATGGTGTGGAAGACAAAGGAAGACCACGTGACTGAAAATTCTTCACTCATAACAACAAGTGATCCTTATAGTCTCAGTATAGGATCAGTTACTGTTGCATTGTCTTCAGTTCATTTTGAAGAGCCCAAGAGCAATAAGGCTTGGGTTTCCAAATGTACCTAATTCTCCTTTTGTTGTGCAGGAACACCTAAAGACCAAAAGAAATGTATGGATCATTGATAGTCGCTATTCCAGGAACATGATAGGCAATGGTTCTTTGCTTCAGACCATTGAGAAAAATGATGGAGGGCCAGTTTCTTTTGGAGGAGATGTTGGTGGTTACATTACTGGAAGGGTTAGGGTCATAAATGGTAAGCTCAGCATCAAGAAGGTAAACTATGTTAAGGAGCTTGGGTACAATTTACTGAGTGTATCTAAATTTTATGACCAGAGACATAACGTGCTCTTTACTGAGCATGAGTGCATTGTTCTCAAGCCTGGGGTGGTCATTCTTCAAGAGCACATTCTGCTTAGAGCACCACGGAAAGATAACATGTACAAGATGGATTTGCAGGAAACATCCCCTTCAGGAGAAGTTTCTTGCTTTCTGTCTAAGGCCAGTGATGAATCTTTCCTTTGGCATAAAAGAATTGGCCATGTAAACTTTAAAAAAATGAAGAAGTTAACTAAGAATGATTTGGTAACTGGAATGCCAAAGAAAGAGTTTACAAGTGATGATCACGGTGTTGCTTGCCTGAAAGGGAAACAATACTTGGTGTCTCACAAGCCAAAGGAAAAGAACTAAATCACTACACCCATACACCTATTACACATGGATCTCTTTGGCCCCACCAGTGTAATGAGTTTATGAAGGACCGCATACTGTTTGGTGATCATAGATGATTTCACAAGATTCACTTGGGTTTTATTCCTTAGAACTAAGGATGAAACTCCTGAGATATTGAAGAACTTCATTCTGGAAATTATCAAAGTGATCACAAGGTCAAGACCATAATATGTGATCAAGGAACTGAATTCAAGAACCAAATCCTTAACATATTTTGTGATGAAAAGGGTATTACAAGACAATATAGTGCTCCCAGGACTCCTCAGCAAAACGGTGT
>BJCO01744159.1:0-19922 GCA_018326465.1 Flaveria floridana | reverse complement strand
TATATATATAAATATAGACATATATATACATATATATATACATATATACATATATATATACACACACGCGCATATATATATATATATACATATATATATATATATACATATATATACACAGATATATACATATATAGGCACACACACACACATATATATATATATATGTGTGTATATATATATATATACATATATATATACATATATATACATACATACATACATACATACATACATATATATATATATATATATAGGTATATGTATATGTATATATGTATAACTGTGTGTGTGCTGCTTGGTATATATGTACAAGTATTCTGTGGGTGTATATATCACCGATATGATTGTATCTTCTGTCCACAATCATCACATAACTATCACAGAAGAAATCTTAAGGAGAGTCCTTCAATTGGGAGAGGAAGATGCCCAAGGACCAGTTGAGTTTGATGAAAACTATATACTGGATGTTTTCAGACTAATTGGCTATACTAACACTATTGAAAGAAAGCAGATCAAGAAGTCATATATGTGTGCCGAATTCAGATTCTTAATGCACACTTATCAAAAGACTATGACTAACAGAAAGACTGGCTAGTATGCCACTTCTCTGAGAAGTTCATCAGCCATTGCAAGCATTATAGCCAGAAGACCTTTAAACTTTGCTGCACTAGTGTTGAAAGGAATGGTCTATAACTTAACTGAGGTGAGGAACAAGTTTTAGATGTTTCCAATATTCCTTCAGATGATTTTTGATGATCTTCTACCAAACATTCCATGAGAAGGTGCTATATTTCATCCTGCTCATTTTAATGAACATATGTTCACAAGGATAAAGTCTAGCTTGTATCATGGTGCTGAATTGCCTGTTCTAGCACACATGATTGATTACACATTTATGTACTAAACATCTTCTTAAGAATTCCGGGAAAAGATGAACCTCAAATGATGTTTCAACATGGTTTTTAACAAGAACCTATCATCCAACAAGTTTCTATCATTTAAGAAGAGCAAGCTACTCTTGAACCAGCACCCATCTTACATGATCTCATTAAACAATAGCCAGAACCATTCAGTCAAGATCATGAACATGTAATAGAAGAAGCTCAACAGATAGGGGAATTCCAGTTTGAGCATCATTATCTTCACCACCACATGGCCCAACTAATTAAGATCAACAAAAACCGTCCTCACTTTTGAGAGACGTAGATGCTTCTTTACAAGAGCATTCAAGTCATCCAGAAGAAGTTGGAACATCTTCTCAACATGAGCAGTCTCAAGAAGAACTAAGTGCTCATGGTAAACACGTGGAGACAGAGATAAAAGGTAGTGAGATTCCTACTGAGGAAGAGATTGAATACTCAAAAGTGTTCTTGTTCACTGAGTATAACAAACTAATTAAAAAATCAAACAACAGAACTAAAAGCTAAAAGATAAGCTAAAGAGTAGAGATGAAGAGATAGCAAATCTCAAAACAGATCAGACAGCTTAAAAGTTGATTGTTCAAGTTCTGGAACAAGAACTTAAACAAGCAAAAGAAGAGCTGAAGGTGAAAAACAAAGATTTAAGTAGTGCAAGACTTGATATTGCATACTTAACAGAACAAAAAGAATCTAAGGATTTGGAGATAGATGAGCTTAAAAGCACAATTTCTACTTAAAAGGAAGAAATTGAAAGGCTCAATCGTGAGTTGGATTATACAAACACTCTACTGAATAAGGAAGAACATTCAGATGGTCAAGAACAAGACCAGAGTGATTAGGTTGAAGAACAATTCATTGCTCAAGCTGAAGGAACAAGTACAATGAGCATGAAAACGCAATCATCATTTATGAAGAACCTTATTTTAATGGATCAACTTTTGGAGGAATCTAATCCATTGAGAATATCTAATATTCTCTAATTCTTAAACAACATTTTCATGCTCCAGACACACAAACAATTGAAATAAGCATTGTCCCTGTGAACCCACTATCAGACAAACAAAAGGAGTGAATCAAACAATTTGCTGAAACCTTGAAAGATTTATCCAAGGATCAAACATCACCAATATTTGAGCCTCCTATAAAAACTGATGAAAGAAAGAGAAAGAGGTTGTATTTAGCTTCTTTACTCAAAGGAAAACAACCAGAGGGTGAATAAGGAAAACCTTCATATCTTCCTCTCAAGTTGATGAAAGTTAAATCTGAGCCAGTTGAGGTAGATGACTCACAACAAACAACCAAATCATCTACACTTGAAGAAGGGGAGATAGATCAAAGCCTTGATCAACAACAAGATTCTATCATCATTCTTAGTGATTCAGATGATGAAGAAGAGGAAAGAGATGAAGATGAGATTAAACAAAACATTCAAGAGCTATTCACAGATGATCCTCAAACTTTGACGGGGATTGAATTAACTACAAGAGGGTTTCCTTATGACTCATTTATACATCTTAACCTGTCTGAGGTTAAAGACTTGCTCAAAGACTTTCAAGAGGTCATGCAAAAAAAAGAGCAAACATACAGGAGGTGTAAGGAAATTAAAGACAAGCAAGATCTTGAGAAGAATCTTCCCAAAGATCCTCTAATAGAGAAGATGAACTACTCTCAGGTTAAAAGCTGGTTGACTCGTACAAGAATACCTTATAGGTCATATGTAGGGAGATCTTTATCTCAAATGAAAGAAATGGCAAGAGAAATATATAAGAATATGCTGGAAAATGCTCTTAAGCCACATATATTCAGACCTCATCCTGCATCTTCTCTATCTACTTATCATCAAGCCCCATCTGAGCTTCATGCAATAGAAGAGCCCAGACAATTCATGCCTCATAGGCTATGGCCTGAAGGAAATAAAGTGAGGGAGATGATAAATGAGAAGACAAACTTTGTCAGCTTTATGACAAAATCACACTCGCAGCAGATGCCAATGAAAGAAAGATAGTGGCATGGAAATATGATGAAATCTGGGATGCAGTCTTAATCAAGAGAGTATCTGGACTTGTCCAGTACTTATCATACATATCCTAACCGGGATCATTAAGCTATGAAGACAGATTAGACCTGATGCAATTGAGAATGGTCAATCACACAAACAATCCCAGGGGAGCAGATTTCTATCATATATGAGAGCCTACATGAACATACATCATCATGAAATGAAAGCTAAGGCTGACAGAGAAGATAAGCCGCATATTGAAAAGTTTAGAAGAGAATAACAGTTGGGAAGAAAACAAAAGCAAGTAAGAGAAGAATTATCTTCTCAAATTGATGAAGACATACTTGAAAGGTTTAGTTACCCTTTAAGGCCATCAGACTTGAAGTTGATCATGAAGAAAATAGATGGCAATCAATATCAACACCCAATCACCAGATGGTACTATGATGAGACCCACTTTAAAGTGGTGTTGGAGAGAAACTTGGAAGGGAAAGAAGCAGCTGATATAAGGCTTTTTGACCCTATGGAGATAAAGCTACTCCATCCATCATATGTCTTATTTCTGAAGACCAAAACATTCCCAGCTATTGAAGATGTACTGTGTAAGGGAGATTGCTGTTATTTCATACACATGTTGAGGATTTTGGGAACTATGTATGTAAATGTTACTCTAAAACAAAGGCTGGAAACTAATCAGCAACCCTTAACATATATAGAAGGGATAACAAGAATGAGAATATCTGAAAACAACAATCTAGAGATTTTGAAGGGAAAACATGTTATAACCATACTGGTTAGCAACATTGATGTGCAAAGTCTTAACAAATCAACATTGGAGCAACCTGTTCATCTGAAAATAGATTTCAAGTATGATGATAATAAGAGTGCATTTACTATTTTATTGAGCACATAGTCAACTGCAGGAATGCTTTGAAGATCACTCCATTGTCTAAACAAGTAAAAGAAGCTGAACAAGATCAAGCAACAGAAAGAGATGTTGAAGAGTCTCTGTAGGCATCTGGAGAAATTCATATGAATGCAGAAGAAGCTAGACCTTCTCATTCTTAAGAGGTTTCTATCATACTAACAAACAAAACAAACAATCTTGTCTAACCAAACATATAAGTTACCATACAAAATATACATGTAAACATACAATCAGTGAAGTGATATAACAAACAAACTATCATCCAATCAAGCATCATAAGTGAATCACATTATCATTTAAAGATAATACCATAATAACAAAACATACACATTAGTACTAACAGTCAAGCAAACATTCTAAGCAAACAGTCAAGTAAATTTGGTTACACTTGTGTAATTAGCCAATCATACATTTTATCATACAAACATACATGTAATTAGCAAAACATACATGTTATCATACAAACATACATATTACCCTATAATACATACATATTATCATACAATCATACATGTTAACATACATTTAACCATCTTATTAGACAAACAGATAATCATTCACATCATACAAACATGTAATCAAATATCATAAGTCAAACACACGATCATTTCAAGAACATACATAACAAACACAAACACACACACATTATTACTAACAAACAGAACAATAACAAGCAAACAAAAGGAGATGGCAGCATTATCCTTAGAGGGAGTATTGTTGGACTCAACAACTGTATTAAAGGAATAATGCATTTAAAGGATAATGCTTGCCATAATCAAACATCATTTGTTATAACATTCAAACAATCATTAACTAACACATTAGCATCATTACATTCATAACATACACTAATTCAGCTTAAATTTCTTTTTCAGGATTGTAGATAAGAAGAAATTTTTGATAAGTGTTGGCAGCTGATAAAGAACAGCCAACAACGGATGACTGAGAAGATGTAACAGATGAGAACAAGTTCAAGTTTCTATAGCGGATGATGCACAATAGCTGATGAGCTGTCCACAGTGATGTTCATCTACAACGGATGAACATTCCATAACAGACAACATAAAAAATCATTAAAGTGTTCATAGCGGACAACATCATGGCACAGCGAACAGCGGACAGTCTAACATCCACAGCGGGCGACTTAGACTTAGGATTTTTTTGATGTATGTAATTTTTGTTTACATAAGGGTAGTTTAGTAATTGTAAATAGCTTTGTGTATAGGCTATAAATAGCATTCTACCCTAATCCTTTATAAGCTTTTGAACAATCAATACAAACAAGCAGTTATTATTATTTGCACTCACTAGCAATCATACACACACAATCACTCACACACACACACACTAATATCATAAGCCTTAATCATGGGTTTCCGCACCATGTTTGATTTTTGTTGAATCTACTATAACAAATATGTTGTTATATTGTTTGAGAGAATAGAAAAGATCATTGGGGAAATCATCATCATCATCAACATCATTCCATTTTCATTATATGTTGACTGATACATTTTGATTTCATCACTTGACATCAAGTTGGTAGACCTTAAAGTCCTTGGATGCAGCAAATGCCAGGAATATCCTAACAGCTTCAATTCTTGCTACAAGAGCAAAAATACCAGTGTAGTTAATTCCTTCTTCTTATGTGTACTCTTGAATAACCAGTCTTGCCTTGTTCTCGATGACAAGTCCTCTATCATCCTTCTTGTTTCTAAACATCCATTTGCTACCTATAATAGTCTTCCCATGCGGAGGAGGACATAGGTTCCAAACCTTTTGTCTTTTGAATTGGAGTAGCTCCTTCTACATTGCTTCAATCCAACTTCCATTCTTTAAAGCCTCATAAACTTTCTTAGGCTCTATCTAGGACAAGAAACAAGTGTGTAGACAAACATTATTGTCATGTGTTTGTCCTCTTATTCTCACCCCTTTGTCAACATCTCCAATGATGTTTGTGGTGGGATGTGACTTGTGGATCCAGATTTGAGGGATCACAATAAGTTGTTTAGCCAGATCTAGATTTGAAAATTTTAGATCTAGCAATGAAGTATCTTCTACCATATCAGCACACCTATCAAGAGAAACTTAATCCAATAAGTGTGTGACATCATTGATGTTGTCATCAATGGAGTGGTTATCAGCATCAAGAAATTCTTAATCACTGTCACCACTACCATTGCCTTATACATTTGAAGTTCCTGTATTTGTGTCTTGTACCTCTGAGCTATAATTTTCAGGTAGTTAAGATGTATCAGCATGATGTATCATTGTTGTGCTGATAAGAACTTCATTTGCAGGGTTAGTTACAACCTGAGCTAAAGATGTAGTCTATCTTGGTCTTCTCAACTTAAATCTTGGATCAAGATCTTCTTTTGATGTGCTACCTGTTGATTCTGAAACATCTTCACAAGATTTGTTAAAATAGTTAGTAACTAAATCAAGATCAAATAGCCAATCACGACTAGAACCTTTCACACAAGGTATGTGCTCATTGAAGATCACATTGGCTGATTCTTCAATTACTCTAGTTCTGAGATTGTATACTCTATAAGCCTTAGCTTGATAGGAGTATCCAATGAAGTGTCCATCATATGATTTCTCGACAAACTTGGCTACTTGATCTTTAGTATTCAAAATGGTGCATGGACATCCAAATGACCAGAGAAAACCAATGAAAGGTCTTCTTTTGTGCTATAGTTCATAGGGTGTCTTACCATGAGTCTTAACTACTAAAACTCTGTTCTGCACATAGCATGCAATATTAACTAGCTCTACCCAGAAGGTAATAGGAAATTTAAAGTCGGACAACATGGTTCTTGCAGCTTCAATAAGTGTCTTGTTTCTCCTCTTAGCAACTCCGTTTTGCTAAGGAGTCCTTGGAGCACTATATTGTCTTGTAATACCCTTTTCATCACAAAATGTGTCAAGGATTTGGTTCATGAATTTAGTTCCTTGATCATATCTTATGGTCTTGACCTTGTGATCAATTTGATTCTCAACTTTTAGAATGAAATTTTTTAAGATTACAGGAGTTTCATTCTTAGTTCTAAGGAAGAAAACCCAAGTGAATCTTGTGAACTCATCTGTGATCACCAAACAGTATGAGGTCCTTCCTAAACTCATTACACTGGTGGGGCGAAAGAGATCCATATGTAATAACTGAAGGGAAGTCGTAATGATGTAATAACTTTATAAAGTGAGAGCCTCTTCTATATGGACCTCCTGGACTTGTCCAGGAAGGTCCACCTCAGTTGTGGGTGGATGATGTGGGCTAGATATTGGTGTATCAGGAGCACTCATCTCTCATTAAGCGGGGAAAGAGAAGAGAGACTCATCGTACTCACTAAATCCCATATCCTAGCCATCATAGAATTATAGGTTAGTGATTGGTTGGTTTACATCTAATGGATGGGTATGGTAATTGTCCCATGATAGATGGTCACCTGAGCTTTAAGACGAAGTGAAAGCGTGCAGCTAGGGCAATGAGCTCATCAGGAAGAGCATGAGGAACCTAAACACTGATTTATGAAATGATTGGAGTGGTTTGCTCCTCAGGGTATGTAGGAGCTTTTAGTTCCACCTCATATTACATGGGTGAGTGTTTGAGAGCTTGCTTAATCTGAATATACTAAGTAGGGGTTGGGTTGGATTTTCTATAATAGGTGATATGGTTATTTTAGGCTGTTAGGGTGGTGAAGATGAAGAAGGTGTGGGTTCAATATTGGCTGGTGCTACTAAGTTGTCACCTTGAGTAGGGTTCTCTAACATTTTTGGGACAAGGGCTATTTCTACCCCTGAGAAACGAACAGTGTTTTTTCTTACGATTTTAAAGATGCCAGGCTTTATCTGTCCCAATTTAAGAGTGTTACATGTTCTCATTAACTGTGAGCCTAGATCACAGTTGATAATGTGATGGACATATCTAGGGAACATGTTATACTCTAAGGAGTCTAAGTTAGCAAGTAAGTTTGTGTACACAAACTAAGAGTACTTGAACTTGACCCTTGGACCATCCCATGGACTACATAGGATACGTATTCTAGAATTTGATCTCATCATCCATGTTTGTTTGATAAAGAACGAATTATAACATCAAGGAGGTACTTCTATAGGAAAGAGACCTTATCCTTCTTGAAGGTTCTGACTGAGTAGTCCCCTTCATAGCTCATGTTGGTCCATAATAATCTTAACAACAGTGCAATGATTAATAACAAATGCAAATCTCACTGATAATCAATGAACCATGAAGAAATCTCACACAATAAACAATATAAAGATCAAATCACACTAAATAGAGGATAAAAAGCTACAAAGATGAATGAAATATGCTCCTATAACCTTTGGCCGTCACAACACACACTTAGGGTTTCAGAGAATATGGAATGCTTACCTTGAAATGATAAAACATTACATTATATAGTACCTAGGTTCGCTAGCAGATTCACTGGTGAGCGAATCCGCCTAACCATCTCACCTAGATTCTCTTGGGCATCATACAAGTTTGCCCAGGAGCAAAACCAAGACACAATACATTACAGAATCCGGGCGAATCAATAGATTCTCCCATAGGTTTGCTAGATCTAATAAAGTCAAAATACATATATAAAACAACACCAACATGCCAGTGAGTCCAACCTACACTGATCTACAATACTCCCCCTAGGTTGGACCTCACCCAAGGGGTCTTCATACTCAGCTTCGGCTTCTTGATTATTTTCCACTTAAGCTCCTGCATCATCTTGTCTTTAGGCTTCTAGATCATGTACACACACAACTCCTACCCTTGATTCAATCTCAGCCAAAGGATTAGTGACTTCGTCTGTTCCGACTTCAAACTCATCTTCTAAAATCACTTCCTGGACATCCTTTTGAGTTTTAGCTTTGACCCTTGTTGGAGCATATATTGTCATATATAGTGTGTCCGTCGCTTGACAAAGAGTCTAGGCTTAATGTTATACACCTTGTAAACACATGAAACTGGGTCATTCGCAGGAGCATATGCGAATGAGACTCAGTCATACGACTGAGCCATGCTAATGGACAAGTCGTGCGACTGAGAGATGCGATTGGGGCATTCGTAAGACTGAACCATAAGAATGGTCCAGTCGTACGATTGAACCATACGCATGGTCCAGTCATACGATTGAACCATACGCATGGTCCAATCGCACGAATGGGCCCAGTCGCATCTCATATGGGCTGAAGCCTATATATACCAGTTTTATTGTGTAGAAACCTAAGGGTTTTGAGAGTGAGTCTGCCCGGGGCCTAGGTGCTGCCAGATGAGAGGGGAGATCATGCTCGATCTCCCCTTGCCAAGAGTCTTGATTCTTAAGTTGTAAAGAGCTTAAAATCGTTAGGTTTTATCAATGAAATCATTTGATTATTGTTCGTGTTATTGATTGACTTTTGGTTTATGCTGTTATTTATCCTTTCGTCAAGAACATGCTCAGATGTCAACCGATCCAGTGACTTCACAACCCTCCCTTCAAACCTTTTTGTTATACCCTTGTCCATTTGCCTTGACAGGTCATCCATATCCAATCTCTGATCATCATCTTTCCTAACCTTCTCGGCTAAAGTTCTGATCTCAGCTTTAACGCCCCTGGCTTTGTTCGCAACCCACACGAACAGATTCACCTCTATCTCAGTATCTTCCTCGACTCCATGATTGATATTGTTCTCACAAAGGACCTTCAGATCTTTATCACAAAAGGAGAATACCTCCATAGGATCAAACAATCTAATCTTCGGCATGTTCTTTCCTTTCAATCTAATAACAGCCTCACTCGTGTTGTTATCATAGAACCATTTCTCAAACTTCTGCAGTCTGGGTGGCTGTGTGTTAGAAACCCTTACCCTGTTCATTATCTTTGGTGGCTTCAACCTCAGAAAAACCATTCCTTTCCCTGATACCCAGTGTTTGTCTCTCTTTTGCTTTCTTTTCATTGGCTTTTGATATCCAAAAGTGATGAAATTATCTTCAGCTGCATTTGTCACAACCACCTTAAATGCATTTGCCCTTGGACTATCTTCTTTGTTAAGCCAGGGGAGTTCAACCAGTCTTCTCAAATCCCATCGCGGAAGTGAATTGAAATTCTTTCGATGTTTTATGTAGCTAATGTCTCCCCCTCACCCTTTAATCATGTAGGCATCAACCAATGCATTGTATTTCCATGAAATGATTTTTCTATCAAGCATTTTGGTGTTAGGCTCCTCCAAATGTTGAAATAGCGGAGTCGCTTTAATCTGCTCAGACTCTTTCACAAACCAATCATTTTTGTCAAGATCCACATAATCATTTCCCTCTGCCTCTCCACAGATAAGTGACTTTCTTTTCATCAATGTTGTAAGCCTCCGGTTCATTCTCGGGATCATCCTCTTCCTATTCTTCACTACCGGCTTCGGTCTCAACATCTTGCTCCTCTACTAACACAAACTTCTGCCCAGACCCGGCTGTGATTTTTGGGCTGATAAACGCATCCATATCTATGCCCATCTTGCTCGGATCGTCTGTTTCTTTTTCAGTTCCTTCAGATCTTTCAATGTTGATGAATCTAGATTCAAGAACTTCTTCAGATCTCCCTGCACCTCTAGAACTCTCACCTGACCCTGTTGCTCTCCCAATCTCCATTAAAGAATACTTGCCCACATCCAACAAAGTTTTCAACTCTGCCACAGTCATCGATGGTTCCAGACCAGCCTTCTCCTTTAATTCATTCATCTCCTTGAACACTCTCACGAGTAGATATTGCTGATCCTTCACCATTCTAGTTAGCCCCTTTATCACATCTCCTTTTTCTTTGTCTCTCTTTTCCAACTCAGCATATTTAGCTTTTAAAGTCTCCAGTTCAGCATCTCGGTTTGCCCCTGCACCCGAACTTTAGGTAGGTTCAGTGAAAGTTTGGTGTCTATGCTTTGTTCTCCTTTCAGAATCAACCCCGGTGCATGTTTCTGCTCTTCTATTTGCTCTTCTTTCTTTCTACGTCTCTTTTCTATTTCATCAACCTCAGCATCGAGTGAGTAGTCCTTGTCTTTAACATATCTCTTTCTCTTCTTAATCTACTTCTGTGTGGCCTCAGCGGTATCCTCTACCCTTTTCTTTTCCAGTTCAATCAGTTTCTGAATATGAGTCCACCTCTCTTCTGGGTACATGTTTTCCCATAAATATGTAATTCTTCCAACACAGTCATGCGTTGCAGCTTTGCGGTCGGCAAAAATTCTACGATTCATCGGCCATATGTTTAAAGTATCTCCCTCAGTTGGCAGATCAGGCTTAAGGTCGTTTATGACCATCTGAATGAATCTATGATAGAGCAGCCACTTCTCCTTCTTTGTTGCATGAATGTTCTCGACCATGTAGTTATAGATCAGCTTTGCAATATTCGCCTTTTGCCCTTTATAGAATATCATCATAGCTCTTGCCCACTCTAGATTCAGCCCATCAGTTCCTCCCTTCCTATGGTCTAGGCACATAATGAAAACGTGAGCAATGTATCTCCACTCCCTTATCAAGTATGACTTCTTAAACTCTTTCTTTAAGTCAAGTTGAGGACCCTTGTACCCAGTAGTCCTAAAGGCTCCAAAGATCTCTGATTCAGACATCATCACTTCATCACCACAATCATCTTCCAGCATAAGAATCCTGGCAAGATCAGCCTCTGAAAAACTGATATTATGCCATTGCACTTTCGAGCATATTTCATTTGGGGAGATACCGACATTCAACACTGTGTTTCTCCAGAAGTCTCGAATTTATAGCTCATAGACGGTTGGGGAATGTGATATAACATAGTGTATCCTTGAAGACTTTAGCCATTTAATGTTGTCATTGTACGCAGCGGATTTCTCATGATTTTCGTTCAACCATGCACAGATGTTATGTTTCTCCTGGAATGACAGAGTTGACATGATGACTGAAACACAAACGAGAGTTGGTCAGTAAATGCATGACACTAAAATCCAAGGAAAAACAAAACAAATATGAAAATATTATAGATTCGCTGAACAAAACATAGATTCGCTAGGAGCGAAAATGAGATTTAGCATAAGAGAATCCATTGGTTCGCTTCAAGAGAAAACACAGGATGTGTGTTCGGGCGAACTTATAGATACGCTCAGACAGAGCCTGGCGAATCTGCAATATGTGCACAGACAGCTCAACATCAAAGATTCGCTCGCATTGTTGAACTTTTGTTCAGTTTCGTTCCAAGAAACATAGGTTCGCTTGATCGAGTTAAATCCTAACTATGGCCGGAAACTTAAAACTAGGGTTTAACTACAAGAATCTTATAATAAACGCCAATGCGGGATGTTCTAAACAAGAATTGAATATCCATTTCTTCATCATATATCCCATCTATGGTACGGGATTAAACCTAAGGCACGAGGATTAAACCTAGTTAACTAGCGGATAAAAACGTGATTAAACTTATGAGGAAGGATCGAAATCGTTACCTCTTGGTTGGAAAACTATTGCAATGGAAATCAACAAAACTTGAGATCGACTCTACGGGATATTGAAAAGCCGATGATGCCACAGTAACAGCGAACGTGTTGTGGCGAACTAGTGTGAGGGAGAATATACCTGTACATTCGCTTGGAGTGAACCTATAGGTTCTCTCGGTACCACAGTCAAACAACTGATCACAGAAACTCAACACTGTGTCGGGCAAAGTTATTGATTCGTTCGAGCGAAAGAGAAAGCGAATCAGAGATTCGCTGGAAATTTAAACTTAAAACTTTTTGTATTTTATTTTATTTTATTTTATTATTTTATTATTTTATTTTATTATTTTTTAACTAATAATTTTATAATTTTTGTATATTTAAAAAAAATGCCTTTTTGAATACTTTTCCGCCCCACAGATCTAACACTCAAAACAAGATAAAATAAAATAAAATAAAATGAAATAATAAAAAATAGTTTTGGTCTTTTGCGATATATATCCGGAGAGTCATAGATTGGCGCGATTGCAGATATGTTTGTCCATTTAAATCCATGCCTTATTCTTTTCATCAAGCAATCTGCAGCTTCTTTTATCATGTTCTTGGTTTGATTAAAGAATCTCTGTCAACTCGATTCCCACAGACATTTGGCAAAGAACTTATCTCGTCATCAGGGCTTATTGAGTAATATTATTGACTTTGCTTTATTTTACTTGAAGAAACAACTTAGAATATTGTTCTTTTCTTGAAGCTTGATGCTCTTTGAACTTTGGCAAAGGCAATGATCAATTGAGAACTATCGTGAGTGCCTTAATGAACTTTTTGGAGTGGAGCTTTCGACAATGATCCTTTTTGATTATTAGAAACACTGCGACTTTTATATGGGGGCATATGATGAGAGCTCCAGGTCATTGTTCACACAAAGCAGAGGAGATTATCATCTGAACGTGCTGATGAACTTCAGGTCTATACTTACATATAACATAGAAGCCCATCACTCCAGGTTATTGTTCACACAAAGCAAAGGAAAAAGCACGTGAAAATAAATTTCTGAGGAACTAACGAGAAGCTCAACTCAGAGGCTTTTCTAAAGAGCGACACTAGCAGCATTTTTGGTTTACTAACTAGAAGCTCAATTCAGGGCTAGGGTTAGGGTGATTTGGGATATTTGGGGAAATCAAAGCAAAGATTTTGAAACTGTCAACCCGTTTTTGACAAGGACTTGTAACTTTGTGCAGGCCAATCATGTCATGGAGATAACCCTTACCACCGAGTTCTTGAACTTTATGTTTGGCCATAGGATCACCGTTTACTTCATTTTTGGGCTGAGCCTATCTTGCATATCCCAAGCACAACTCTTCTGACCTCCTTCTAAGTTTCATTTTTTACGGGGTTCCTGATACATAACAAAATATGAAAAACTATTAAAAGTTTATTGTTATTCTCCCCCGAAATTTCTATTTGATAGCTATCTAATAGGAAATTTCTGTTTTTTAATATTTTTTTGATTTTCTAAAGAACTGAAATGGAATAAAAATAAAGATAAAATGAGTGAAGGAATATGGGACACAAGGATTCTCAAAGCAGACAATGAAAAGTTAATATTTACATATTTACACATTAAACATATATCTTTCTTAGAAAAGGTTTTTAGAAGGACATTAATCCCAATATGGAGATCAGTTCATAAAAACATGGTTTGTCAAATGTTTTTCTGAAAAGATCTGCTTTTTGTTTCCTTGTTTCAACAGGAAAAATATCAATGAACCCCTTTTCCTGAGCATCATGCATGGCATGTATTTTTGTTTCAATGTGCTTGGTCCTTGTATGATGAACTGGATTCTTGGCAATTCCAACTGCAGCTTCATTGTCACAGAATAGTGGTGTATGAAGGAAATTGATGCCATAATCCATCATTTGATGTTGAATCTAAAGCACTTGGCAACAGTAGCTTGATGCAGCAATGTATTCAGCTTCTTCTGTGGATAAGGATAATGTTGTTTGCTTCTTGCTATGCCATGAAACAAGACAGTCTCCAAGATATTGACATCCACCGGTGACTAACTTTCTGTTTATCCTGCAACTACCATGATCACTGTCAGAATAAGCATGTAAGTCAAAGTTCCCACCTTTTGGGTACCAAAGCCCCAAATGGGAGGAACCCTTAAGGTAATGAAAAATGCGTTTAACAGCTTTTTCATGTGATTCTTTAGGATTAGCCTGAAAACACGCACAGTAGCACACTACGAATGTAATATCTGGACAACTTGCTGTAAGATACATAAGAGAACCGATCATCGAACGATAAGGATGAGCATCCACAGACTTCCCATTTTCATCTGGAGTCAAGCATGTCTGAGCAGTTAAGGGAATCAGTTCTGGATATGAGTTATCCATGTTGAACTTTGTAAGGATTTCTTTGATATACTTCACTTGGTGAATAAGATTACCATCAGGTTTTTGTTCCACTTGCAACCCTAAGTAGAAGCACATGTCCCCCATCATGCTCATTTCAAAGCGATCCTTCATCACCTCTTCAAATTATCTACACAGTTTCTTATTCGTCAACCCGAAGATAATATCATCAACATACACCTGAACTATCAGCATCTCACCATCAAGTTCCTTCTTGAATAGTGTCAAATCTATAGTCCCACGAGAGAAACCTTTGCTGAGCAGATACTGTGTCAGGGTCTCATACCAGATATAGGGAGCTTGATGCAACCCATACAATAATTTATCTAACTTGTACACCTTGTCAAGATAATCTAGATCCTCGAAACCTGACGGTTGACATACGTAGATCTCCTCATCAATGTCTTCATATAGAAATGCACACTTCACATCCATCTGAAAAAGTTTGAAGTTCTTGTGAGCAGCATGTGCAAGAAAGTTTCTGATAGCTTCGATATGGGCAACTGGAGCAAACATTTTAGTGTAGTCTATCCCCTCCTCCTGAGCAAATCCCTGAACAACCAATCAGGCTTTGTTTCTGACAACTACACCTTGATCATCTGGCTTGTTCCTGAATACCTACTTGGTACTAATAGGCCACTTGTTTGGAGGAAGATCAACCAATTCCCAAACCTTCAACTTCCTGAATTGTTGCAACTTCATTTGCATAGAATCAACCTAACTTGGATCTTCAAGTGTCTGTTTTTAATTCTTCGGAACGATCTGAGATAAGAAACCTGCATAGAGGCACTCATTAATCAACCCACTCTGACTCCGAGTCCTCACACCATTAGTAATTGATCCAATGATGTAATCATGTGGATGGTCTTTCAAAGTTTTGAAGTTTGTGTTAAGTAGTAGGGGATTGGATTGTGATGTGGATGCAGAATTTGATAGTTGAGATGGAATAGGTTGTGATGGAATGGATGAACTTGTAGGGGGAATTGGATTAGTAAGGGGAATTGGATTAGAATGTGATGTGGATGGAATATCTGATGGAGGAATTGGATTAGATTGTGGTGGTGGAGATGGAATATCAAATGAGGTGGGAGGTAATGGATTAACTGATGGTTGTGGTTGTGATGGAATGAGATTAACAGATATGTGAGGAATGATATCATTATCATTAGGGATTGGGAGATTGAATGATTTGAAGACAGTGGTAGAATCATAAAACCATGCGGGTACACTTCCAATGCTTGTAGGGTTTGAATCTTGCCAATCAACATAGTAGGACTCTTGCACAATCCGCGTCCGTTTGTTATACACACGATATGCCTTTTGTGTTTCTGAGTACCCGACAAAGAAACATTTGTCAGAGACAACTCCAAACTTCATCTTTTGATCTTGAGTATTCAGCAGAGTACAAGAGCATCCAAAAGGGCGCAGAAAATCGATTAAAGGCTTAATTCCACGAAACAACTGATACGATGTCTTCATACTGCTTTTAACAATCAATACCTGATTCAAAACATAAGCTCCACAATTGACTGCTTCTACCCAGAAGATGATTAGAAGCTTTGACTCAATCAACATAGTTCTGGCTGCTTCCACAAGAGTACGGTTCTTCCTTTCAGCAACACCATTTTGTTGTGGTGTCCTAGCAGCACTAAACTGTCTGAGAATACCTCTTTGCTCACAAAAAGAATCGAAGATATGGTTTCTAAACTCAGTTCCATTGTCATTTCTGATGGCTTGAACCTTTCTTTTCCCAAGGACTTCAATCCAAGGAATCAGCTTTATCAATTCCTCAGCAGTCTCACTCTTGTGTGCTAGAAATCTCACCCATGAGTATACTGAATAGTCATTTGTGACAACCAAACAATAAGATTTCTTAGCAATTGATTTGACACTGATAGGGCCAAATAAGTCAGTATGTAATAATTCGATGGGATGAGAAATTGAATTTTGAATTTTAAGTTTGTGTGGCTTTTTGTGTTGTTTTCCTTTAGCACAAGCCATGCACTTCTCTACCAGAGAATAATCTTTCAGTAGTAGTCCCCTTACCAAATTCTTCTTAACCAACTTATTAAATAATTTGAAATTAATATGCCCTAATCATCTATGCCACTGAAAAGATTCATAAGAAGAAGCTTTAGACAGAAGACAAGTCGTTGTAGAAGTAGATGCTTTTGATCCCATATTAAGCAAATAGGTATCATTTCACCTTGGAGCTCTCACGATCACCAATTCTTCGGGGATAGGAAACTCTAGCTTCAAGAACATGCATTCATTTGCCAGGAACAACACTGGAATATCCGTATCACAGATTTGTGGTACACTAAGAAGATTGAACGCCAGCTCTAGAACATAGTTAACTTTCCCCAAGGTTAGTGAACCATTTGAGACATCTCCTTGGCCAATCATCTATCCACCTTTCTTATCTCCAGCAAAAGCTACATAACCTCCATCAATGATCCTCTAGTTAGTCAGCAGGTCCTTCAACCCGGTCATATGCCTAGAACATCCACTATCTACATGCCAATAACTATTTATAGCGGCTCTGGAATGTTCCTGGCATTTGAAAGAGATCAATTAGGTTTGGAAATTGGGACCCAAGTCTTAGTG
Organism: Flaveria floridana; assembly: GCA_018326465.1. Classification (NCBI taxonomy): domain Eukaryota; kingdom Viridiplantae; phylum Streptophyta; class Magnoliopsida; order Asterales; family Asteraceae; genus Flaveria; species Flaveria floridana. The sequence continues at coordinate 2,599 of BJCO01744159.1, read as the reverse complement.
TGCTTAGATTTTTGAATTGTAGATCTTTTGTAGAAAATATCATTAACAAATTTTTTAAATCTTTTTCCTAAAGATCTATTCTGCATGCTACTTCCAACTAACTCAGGACAATGCTTGACCACATGATCATCCTTTCCACATCTAAAACAATGAGATTTCAAACCTATCTTTGAACATTTAGATAAAGGAATTCTATCTATAGATATCTCTTCTTCATATTTAGACAATTGTGAATCAGAATTGCTGTAAGAGTGATAAGGCTCTTTTGACTTACCTGTTGTGACTTTTACATTAGCAAGTTCCAGTTCAGTTTTATCAATCTTCTTTTCAGTTGAAGAAGATGATTCCTTATCTTTAGGTTTTGAAATTCTCATTGGAGTAAAAGATGGAATTCGATGAGAAGAGAACTTTTGAAAACAATTTGTTTTTGTTTGACTTTCAGAGACATGACCTAAAAGTTCTGATTTATTATTCACACAATTATCATTAATATCATCATGATTCGATTCATCAAAGTTTGAAGTAGAACAACCAGAATTAAGATTACAGTAACCATTGTCTGAATTTAAAACATTGCTAGAAGGAACAAATCTACTTAAACTAATGTCTATTGTAGACTTCTTGGAATTTAAAGTAGGGTTACTAGAGCTGCCAAGACCACTATTGCCATCATAATCATACTCTTCTCGCACCTCATTATGGTTTACTCCCTCTAAACCTGCAAAGAGACTGTTAGTATCATTCTGTATAATCTCTTGTATAAACTTATTTAAAGGATGAGGAGTAGGTGTAGGAGAATAACAGAAAGTACTAGGTGGAGGATATACATGTGCATCATCTTCATTACCCAATCCGGTCTTGATTCTAGCCCCCCATTATCTTTTGCATAATTCCTCCCTTTTCATGCTCGACAATGTCCATGATTCTAATTTATTTTTAAGTTTTCTGGTTTCAAACTCTACAACACAAAAAGAGGACTCTTACTGATAGGGATGTAGATGGAGAGACAGTAGGATATGTTATGGAATGACCCTTTAAGAGGACACGTGTATGTGTGGCTAGGAAATGGGAATGGTTAGGAGATCGAGTTCAGAGGTGGACTGATGAAGAGGGTATACCAGTTATTAGAGGAGTTGGAGAGTCTTCTGACTCGAGAGCATTACCCCTGACGAGGCAGCCGATGGAGAGGACTGTACCTTTACTAGCTGCTAGGTGCGTCCGGTTAGTGAGTAGGTTAGACTCGCTAGAGATGAGGAATGGTGAAGCTAGTGATGATAGGTTGGATGAGATAGATGGTAGACTGGGTACGTTAGAGGAAGAGAAGGTAGTAGATGATGATGCACAGGAACAGATGCATCACAGGATTCAACTGTTGGAGGAGAAGATGCTCGAGATGCAGAGAAAGTTAATCACTACTGAAGCCAAGATTGAGGACGTGACACTGACTGTTGATGTGACCAGGATAAGGTTGGATACCTTAAGAGTTAGGGAGATGGATGCGAACCGTCGTGTACGAGTGATGGAGCAGCATGTGAGGGTTACCATGCCACTGATGGTAGTTTGCGTTTTGCTTCTCATGATTGTCGCACGTTCGGGAGTTTACTTTGGCGTGAGCTATCCAGGAGCTAGGTATAGATTCCCATGATTGTCTTATTTCCAGTTTGTCTATTTCATTTCATCATTGTAATTTTTGCGTGAAACAATTTATTAACTCGCGTAAAAACATGTACTTGTTAGGGGATGGCATTTGACGGCCTCAGTATTTTGGTTTGGCCAAGTTGTTCTTTTGGCATTGGATGAAAAACAAGTAACATTGGTTTTTGGAGTTAATTTTCGAGATGAATAAAATGTGATGAATAACCTATTTACTTTATTCTTTATGTTCATTGCGTTCCTCCTGATTTATCGAATGAGAGTTTCGAAGAGAAAGAAGAGTTCTTTTCTTTTCTTCGTAATTATCATTCTCATTTACTTATTCTGTACTTTCTCTGGATCTTTTTTTATATACGCTAGCAGGAATGCCAAGCGCTTTCATTTGGCAAGTATCCTCTGGATCGATTGAAAGTGGAAATGCAACAAGTCTTCCGGCTTTGGAGTCTTCCTCGAGCAGTGAATCATTGGCTACGTTTAGATCCGAAATAGCAGCCGAGAACGAGGCTGAGATTTTTGCTCGCATACGAAGTCTCCAGACCCGTGATTACTACAACCTTCCTCCCTAGAAGAATCCTGGGGAGTATGAGGTTCTTGTTCGGGAAGAATTGGAGCAAGCTCTCGATGTTCCCCATTATAGGACCATACTTGATAGAGAATATTTTGAACTCGCAGTATTAGAAAGAAAGGGTCTATTGCAAGATAGGCTCTTCCATCTTATGTTTGGTGAGCAAAAGGGATCAGTTACTTCTGAACACTCTATTGACTCCCGAACAGCTACATTTGTCCATGAATTCCCTTCTGCTTCACCTTGTGGCCTATCCCAGACAGCTATGGAAGCTGCTAGCTACCTTCTTCCCATTCTTTAGTAGCCCGAGATGAGTTCTACACCCTAAGGAGACAGAGAAAGCCCTTCCAGAGATTCATGTAAAACCTGTTCTTGAAAACA
>BJCO01744158.1:0-17418 GCA_018326465.1 Flaveria floridana | reverse complement strand
ATATTTATATAAAAATTTACACTATCGGGTCAAAAAATTACACTATCGGGCTAAAATTTAACACTACGGATGAAAAAATAGGGGGGGCGGCGGCCCCCCCCGGCCCCTATAATGCTCCGCCATTGAATGCCTCTGTGGGAGACGAACACAAGGTCTTCCACCAGTATGAAAAATCCTTCCACATGTCGGTTTTGAAAAGGATATTCCACCATCTTTTGATATTCTCCCTAACGTGCCACCTGCATAGGTTTTTAGTAGCACTCGGGAACACTGTGTCACACGCGCTCATCAAGGCCAGGTCCCTGTCTGTGAGAATAACGTAGGGCTCCACACACCCATTGAGCATATCTCTGATCCGCTCCAGTACCCATGTGAAGTTGTCCTGCCATTCCCTCGATATAAATGCATGCGCAATACAAAACGTCTTCGACGTCGACATAACGCCAATAACCTGAACAAACAGAATGTTGTACATGTTGGTCTTGTACGTCGTGTCTATCAACATCACGTACGGGAATGCGCACCATATTTTATACGAAGTAGGAAGACAAAAGAAAACATCTTCCACGGCCTCAGTAGTTGCATTCGTTCGTGTTTCATACACGAACTCTTTAGATTGTAGCAGGTTTTCAAGTTCCTACATTGGTATCATGCCTTTTCTCCCCTCAACCCTAAACTTCGACGTCAGATTGTATATTTCTTGAACAACACAGACGTTGTGGGGAAAGTGCTCCCTTACGGCTGAATGGATATGTCGTGGCCGCACGTGCTGACTGTGTAACTTCTCGACAAGATCAATTTCTTCAGCGGTCATCTTCCTAAGATGCGCGTGGCCCTCCTCGTACACAAAAGGATCGTGGTTGTGCGTCTCGTTTTTCACCTCTAACATCCAACTGTCACTTTTTCCTACGTACTTCCCTATGAGTTTAAAGGGACATTCTTTCTTTATGCTCCCAGTACGTCTACTTGTGCCAGTGAATTTAGGTTCACCACTATGATTGCATAATAGTTCCACATCCTTTTAGCCCACCACAATGACGCACCCATGCTCGCGTCCTCTCATTTTAGCCCACTTCTTCAAGTCCTCACGAGAATCAAAATACTGAAAAAATGATAAAACTATACATAAAAAACAATATATAAAACAAATAAAAAATAAAAATAAACGAAAGAATAAAAACTCTTCATACTTTATCGGTTTTATAAGAAACCGTAGCCTTTCTTATCCGATCCTCATCCCCGTCATGCTCCGCGGTGTCCCCATGGTTTTCTTTGAGGTGAAACGAACCGTCACTCTCATCTGTGTCATTCTTATTAAAAGTATCCGACACATGTGTAATTTCTAGTTCTGACTGGTACGAGAGATGTCCGTAATCCAGCTCTGTTTGTGAGTGGTACGTGTTCGGGGCTTGCCCGTAAGAATTGCAAAGGGGATATCTGTACCCTTCACCGTAACCTGTCGGTTCAAATAAAGAGTTGTACTCCTCTTGAGCAAATGTGTTCGACGGGTTAGTTTCCTCCTCCCCCCACGGAGGGTGACTCCCGTATACGTAATATTCCTAAAAAAGATATTGGTTAGATATTTCAAATAATAAGTTATAATAAAATATATACTAGTTCAATCTGGTTCGAATCTTCGATATGTGGCACCTCATTCAAATCTGGAAGCTTCGGCTTTTGATAATGATCTCCTGAACCCGACATTGTTTTCGAATTAACGTGTTTTTGGAATGACGAAGGCTGAAAAATTTCGAGTGTTGGATGAATGAAAGCTCAAAGGTATTTATGATGAAAAAATTTCGAGTGTTGGATGAAATATCGATTGTTGAAAGCTCAAAGGTATTTAAGATGAAAATCTGGTGCACAAACCGTCACGGTTTGGCCTCCACGTGACGGTTCGAGGCGCGAATCCCGGCCCTCTTGTCAACATCACAGTGTATCTCGTACCTTAAACTGAACCTCGTACCCTAGAGGTCACGGTTAGGCCAAACCGTGACGGTTTGGTGACCGGTTTTTAACTTTATCAGCCCGTTTGTCGTTTTGTTGTCAGGAGGTGTCGAAAGACAGACACAGAAACCGTGACCGCAAGACCTTGCGGTCACGTTTAGGTATCAAAACGTGACCGCAAACCCTAACCGTGACCGTTTGACCCGGCCTACCCCCAAAAACCAATGCGGTGTCCCTATTAGGACCCAATAAGAAAGCACCAAACGACACCATTTCATCCTCTTTTATTGCTACATAAATCAACGGTGGAGATCTAAACAGAATCAAAGAATAATCACACTCAATCCTAGGCTCTATCATTCATGTTCCCTAACCTAAGGGACAATCAAAACAAAATTAGCCGCATCCAGAGCGAAAACCACTAACCTACATTCAGTACACACCTCTTAATGCACACAGTACAAGTTACGTAAGCATTACAGTATGCCACTAGTAATTAGTTTATCTTGTGCCGTCCAGCCGTCTATTACGGGCCACTACCGCTGCCGCTTTTATTCTAATATTATTGTTTTTATAAATAATAATATTTCAAGTGGTGTTGAACTGTTGACAATTACAAGATGAGATTTAAATGTTTTGGGTTTAAGTACTATTTGTAAGTAAAAAAAGTTATTCGTTAAACTAGAGAGGTTTTCATTTAAGAAGGGTTTTCTCTTAAGGTGGTCATATGTCGTGACTGATGGAGACGAACTAATATATGAGTTTTTTTGAGATCGTATCAGCATACCAGCCCAATGTTTTATACTTGATTAATGGAGATGATGAAATGGACCAGTAGCTCGTCAATAATCTAATTAGCCGGTCAAAAAATAAATAAATAAAATATGTTGTATATAGTCCCCAAACGCCAACATTATGTGCATTAGCAAATATGATGTAGGCTATTATTTATCAATGGATTAAGTCGATCCCCTCCTATTTACGCTTTTGATTCAAAGATTTATTGGATTTTCATAAAACAGTCTCGGGTGATGAATGTAGAAAGAATATAACTCAACCCATTGTCCGGATCATATGTTGGGTGATATGGAGGGTTAGAAACGAGATGGTTCATATTATGAAAAAGTTATAATTTTAGAGAATATAATCTCTGCTAACATTCGCACTAGCTTCTCCATCCTCATCCTTATATTTACACTAAAAACACTCTTTTTTTTACTCTTTCTTTCAATTAAATGATATTTTTTTATATATTATAATTACATTTTCTCTCTTTTTTAAAACCACAACCACTTTTAAAAATAATAAAAAAATTATGAGTATTGTACCGTGTTTCTCTAAATATGAAGAATCACGGTACGATCCCCATAAATTACGTCTCTCATTCACCAACAACCACTTACAACCATTCTTTATAATATAATACACTAAGTCACATAAAAAGTAAAGAACCTACTGTGAATGGTTTTATAAATAAATAACTTTTCTTTAAAGTTCGTTTTCCACTGGGCTCATAAGGTTTTTTTTTACTATTTAAATTTAATCTCTATTTTTTCATTTTTTTATTGGTGTCTGTATTTTTATCTAACTTCTTGCTGACTTTTATTTATGATCCATATTGCTGTTAAAAAAATATACATTCAACCAACTGTTTTCAACATATTAAAGTTTATATAAAAACTTATTTTGTTATAAAGATTTCAATTAGTTATAATATATGGGTGTTTATTATCAACCTCGTCGCCGGTGTTTTTCGCGGTGAAAAACAACATTTTCTTCTATGTATACTTTGCGGTTTGTTTGCAAACTCGACTGATAATTACTTCCTAATAAAAACTTGTGAAACATAGTCACTTTTATCTCATATCTCTAAGTATTTGCATGTGTTGTTTGTCGATGTAAACCATGGGTAGCTACGTGTCGGTAATCCATGAGCATAAAACTGTAACCAATCTGAATTATTAAAAAGTCAAGCCCACATCGTGTGCGGAAGAGGACCACAAACATAACTAAATTTTTAGAAGTGACGTGTTTACAGTATAAACAACTAAATCAATTGTTTTAACTTTACAATTTTAAGAGCTTTAAACTCTGAAAAGAAAATATTACGTTAATCTATATTCGAAACTAAAAATATATGTGATAATCCAATCAATGTTTGAGTTCTTAGAGATAAATGAGAAGGATAACAAAAAGATCGAAGGTTTATCGAGGTCGACTTATAAAGTTGGTTCATCGAGGTCAACTTACGAAACTTGGTTTGTAAAAAAATCATCGACTATTCATGATTGATGGTTCTTTAACGGTTATAAATTCTAAATTCTGTTTTGCAATTAATCATCCAATATACTAACTATTATTGCCTAACTCAGATTAACGTTCAATTGCTTCAATCTATTATTGTTCTTTTGTCAATTTAATATTTTGTTGTCTGCTTTGATTATAATCTACATTCGCAATTGTTTTTTTTACTTGAATCTGTTGTGCTTGTTTATCATTTCACCTATCATAAGTGTTTTCTACCGAATCATAAATAAATTTGTTTGTCCCTAGTCGGAAGCAAAGGCTCTTAAGAATGACATATAAATAATGCATGAGGGGCTCAAAAATTTGTTTCGCATAGAAATTAACATCATAACACTTATAAATAAGAGGGATGGGGAATGAAATCACCAAGCACAAAACACACACTCTCTCTCTTCCTTTATTTTCCTTTATTTTATTTTATTTTATTTTGTCTTGCTCCAATTTTAAATTAATTATCACCATTGATTCTCACATTAAAGTTTGTTACATGAACAACTTTGTTCACGTGACGCATTAACTGGTGTTATTTTAAGTTTATATAAACCGTGATTAAGGTTTTCTAGAGACTGCATAGTCATGGTTTGAAAGACCTTATTCCAAAGTTCTAGATACTCGTCGGAATTCATTTAGAATTAAAATTAGAGAAATATTTAAATACAAAGTTCTAGATAAGTGCAAAATTGGTAATGTTTTCACTTCTCAAATTTCACCTTTTCTTTAAACGAACATAACTTTAACATATGATATTATTTTTTTTAAAAATCTCACATCATAAAATACATATGGTGTTGATATAAAAAAAATAGGTTTTTTTAGCTCATTGTGTACTTTCAAGTATTGTGTTATTCGAGAATTATCACTTTAGAAAAAACATAATTTTTGAACATAATAGCCAACACTAGACAAAATGATCATCATTAAATGCAATATATAACATAACAACCAGCACTAGACTCGATGATCAGCATTAGACATAATGAGCTACTTGACGAGGATTACACGATAAACTGATCAGGATTACAAAATAAACTGCAAAACCTAAATAAATTACAATTTCAGCATTTTGTTATTTAAAAAATATTATTTTAATTAGCAAAACACAATAGAAAATACAACGGTTGACATTAGACATAATAATCTGTCCAATGTTATACAATAACCTAATATCACACAATGATATAACAAATATTACATAATGAGTCAAAATAACATGAAAAAAATTTGCTTTTTATATATCGGCATTATACACATTTTAAAGATAAAAAACACTTGTTTTTAAGTTGATTTTTTTTAAAAATAGTATAGAATGTAAAAATTATGAGCGTTTAAAAAAAGAGTGCAACTTGAAAATGTGGCTAAGATTAGTAATATTCTTGATCTATCATTTAAAGTTTAATTATTTATCATTATGTCACTATATTTTTCCTTGATCTAAAATCTGATGATTAATAATAATTCTTTTGTTTTCATTTCTTCTCTCTTTTTTTAGGATAACTCTACTCTTAAAATTAAATGGATCATAATCTTATTATGGATATTATAAAGCCCATTTCGTTCTTCGAGTGGGCTAGACTCAGTACCGGCCCAACTTATGAGCCCAAGGTTGTGAAGCCCTTTGATAACCTCACGTCGGAGCACAAAACTCAACGGTTGCATCGTCTCCGGCGACATCAAGACTCAAAATTGACACCAAAATCAGCAACCTAACATCATCATCGTCAAAACCCATGATGAATTCCTGCAAAAGCTGCAACTCCAAAACCCTAATCGTCGATTCCGTCACCGGAAACCTAGAATGCTCCTCCTGCGGTGTCGTTCAAGACTTCAACAACTTCGAACACCAAACCTTCACCGCCGACGGACCCACCGGAACCACCGTCCGATTCGGGTCCTCAGGCACACGGTACGACTACTCTTATCACGAAACCAAAGTCTACTTAGCCCAAAACACCATCTCCGACATATGTTCAAGACTCGATCTTGAACAACGGTTTGATGAGGTTAATAACATGATTAAACTCATAACTGAAGAGGAATACGGTTCGGGCAATTGGTTTAATGTGCTTGTGGCTGCTTGTGTGTATGTAATTATGCGAAAAGCTAACAAATTGATGCCTTTGAGTAGTGTGTGTGATTGTATAGGGTGTGATGTATACGAATTGGGGCGAATGGTATCGCGTGTTGTGGAACATCTTGATTTGAAGCTGCCTGAGTTTGATATTGTAGGGTTGTTTGATCGGGTGTTTAGAGAGTGGGTTAAGGGTAGGGGTAATGTGGGGAAAGATTTGAGTGTGAGGATGGTGAAACAGGGGATTTTTTTGTTGCAGTGTATGATTAAGTGGTATGTGACGACGGGGAGGCGGCCTGTGCCTGCGGTGGTGGCGGTGATGGTGTTTGTTTGTGAGCTTAATGAGGTGGAGATTAGTATGGATGATTTGGCTGGGCAGTTGAATGTGGCGGTTGCTACGTGTAAGGTGAGGTATAAGGAGCTTTTGAAACGGTTGGTTGATGTTGCGAGAGATAATCTGCCATGGGGGGAGGATGTTAATGTTAAGAATATTATGAAGAATGCGCCGATTGTGATTCAGTATATGGAGATGAAATCAATGTGTAACGACACTGGGGAAGAAATTGTAGGTTTAGAGAACATTGATGCTGATTTGGGTTGTCTGGTGAGCAGTTGTCTAGAGCGAGAAGATGAAGGTTTTATTGTTCAAGATTTTGGGGAAAATGGATCACGGGGTTTAGTTGATTGGGAAGTTGAAGATTTGGAGAGGCTTAAGGTTTCACCCGAATGTTTATCTGCAATTTATGCAAAGTATTTGGAAGAATATTCTAAGATGAAGACGTCGATGAAAAGGGTAGACAATGCTATGATAGGAAGTAGTGAAAGGTTTGATTTTTTGGGCGATATGAACGAGTATTGGAGTGGAGATTCAGAATTAAGCAAGAAACTTTTTCTTGATAAAATTTTGGAGAAAGATGTTGGATTGAATGCTATGCCTCCATCTTTTGTTAATGGGTGTTTGAAAACGCAAAAGATAAAAGAAACGATAAAGGCTGCTAAAATAAGAATTGAGAACATAAGGCGGCCATTATTGGCTGCAGAGAGCTTCAATGAAAGTGACGAGCGATTGCTAATGGCAAATTCAAGAAAGAGAAAGAGAAAGAGAAAGAGAATCGATAATGATTGGGAAGATTTTGTTATTGAAACTTTGTTGCTTCATGATGTAAAAGAAGAGGAAATAGAGAAAGGGTACTACAATACATTGTTGGATCTTCATGTCTTCCAAGGAATTTGAAAATCAAGTATGATTTTTTCTCATGTTTGGTTTAGTCGAATTGACCATCTATCAAAAAAGTCAACTAACTTCCATCGATCGAAATGCTGAATATAACAGATGAATATAAGAAGCTGCAATGGCCAAGTAAGAAGCTATAATAATCTATATATGTGCTTACTTTCTTTTCCTTGCTCTTGAGCATTTCATCTTTGTTGACTGTAATCCGTGTTCACTCTTATGGCATAAATGATATGATGTTTGATGAAATAGGGAGGCCCTGCTGATCTTGATGGGTCAACTTTAATGTTGTTGTATTTAATTATGTTTATCTAACATTATGCCTCATTGATCGCGTATTATTTCCCTTAAAACATTCATAGATTTTAAGCTTGTTTTTGGATTTTGTCATTGATGAAGGGAGCAGTTTAAATATGAAAGAAGAACATATCTTTGAGGAGACACCAATTAACAAGTTTGTAAGGGTAGTTGATCTAAAACTCCATTGCAATGGGGAATGGAGCTTATCTGTTTTTGATGATGTTAGTAAAATAGCTGGTTCAGGTGCCATGGCTTCATTATGGATGTTTCTCACAAGACCATACATGGGACCGATCAATGAGGCAATGCCGTTTTGTCGCTAGCCAAAGTTTGAGTTTTGGTATTTGGAGATTGCTTTTATAAGTATGTTTCTTCTTCTGTTCTTTAAGATTGAAAGTGTATCATATATCAACTAATTGGTACATGTTAGATGGATATTAACAAACTAGTCGAAAAGTTATTGGCATCAAGAGGAAAGTGATACGGGTCTTGTATGCGAAACCAATTAAAACTGTGTTTTCGTTTTGTTGCCTTAATTGTCACACCGAATCAATTGGTAGCAGACATTGCAACATATGTTATGTTGCATATTGACCAATAGTTCAGCTTGTTATAGGTGACAAAAGTTTGATCTTTGAAGTTTGAACATTCACAGCAACAAGTGAATAACCTCAGCTCACAATGAACCAATGATGGGTGACCAATTACTTTAATCAAATCATGGACAGCCAATGGCCCATACAAGTCAAAGACTCAAAATTTTTATGATTAAAGAAAAGTTACATTGTGCAGTGGTGCCTCATGTATGTATAGTATACTTTGTAATATGATAAGCTTATGTAAATAAAAATTTCATGGTCTTTTATAAATTTTTAAAAGTTTTCATATACACCAATGGTAACAAAAGAATTACATATGATGCACAAATAGAGGTTCACTGATCCTATGGTCTATTTAAAAGTATATTTATTGAAATAGAGGTAATGTTTGTCTTTATCTTAATAAATAAAGGTAATGTTTACCTTTATCTTAATACGTATGTTACTTTATTGTTTATACATAATAGAGTTAATTTCAATTTTTCTTCTTAAGATTTAACCAACCAAACCATTTTTTTCTAAAAGATAAAAACATCATTTTAAAAATTTCTTATGTTGTTTCAATTTCATTCAAAAGTTTTATTATCTTGAATTAAATTGAAACAACTAATAAAACTTTTGGACTGAAATTGAAACAACTTATAAAATTTTTGAAGATAAAATTGATGTTTTTAATCTTTTAGAGAAAAATGATTATTTTTAACAAACATTGAAGAGTAAAAATAAACTTTACTTTACATAATATAATGCGCACCACGTTATTTGGCACAAGATGTCAATTTCACATGTACACTTGTACACCTAATTTGACTCGAGACAATCAATTGTTTGTATTTTCACATGACGATCGTCTGTATGAGAGAGAAGTGTGTGTGATGTCCGTCGAGGGGGACCAGGTTAAAGGCTGATGCTGAAGCTGAAGAGGTAAAGGTCATAAAAGTTGCTTTATAAGGGGGTGTAAAAGTTACATTATAAGAAAGTCTATTTGATAACCAAAAAAAGGATAATATACAATCTTGTTCATTCCCTGAATGCTTCAACTATAATTTTCTAGGGTTGCTAAAAGCCAACCTCACTACGCATTCAACACAGTCAAAATACACCGTAGAAAACTTATGCTTACATTTGTGACACTGACACGTGTGCGTCCGTGTGTGTGCTTTCTGACGTTATGCCCGTTAGCAAGTTTTGAACTTTAATAATCAGAGGATGGTTGTGATCAAGACAGCAAGATAGGCCCATTCTCGGCTGCAGTCCTAGCATTTTCATGACCGTTATTGTGTCTTGTTAATTGCACGTCACGAGAGTAATGAGTTCTTGCTTTTGCATAAGGAGCACCTCTTGCTGTTTATCATATTCAAATGATATAGTCAAATAAACTTAATATGAACAGTTTTAATGAACATTATGTGTAAAATTGGTAATTTCTTACTGAATTAAAAAATGGATATTTACCTGCGATTTGCTGAGTTCGGAGGATGTTCTGACGCCTTTTCCACCAACATGTTAAACACGTGGCGATTAGAAGCAGTCCTGCACATGCTCCTAACGCGATTCCGATCTTTTCACCAGCAGAAAGGTGGGGCCCGCAGGTTGGTAGTCCAGGTATCCCGCAAAGACCTTTATTATCTGTAAAACTGCATATGCCCATATCTAATGGTTAGAAACCTAAAAGATAAACAGGTCGAAAGTTATCCTAAGAGTATGTTTGATGCATAAAATCTCTTAAATCTTCTTATTCAATAAACATGATTATAGTTAAAATATAAGTACTAATAATATGACCACATTATGTATAAAAAAATTAAAAACCTACTTAAAGCTTGCTCTGTGCAAGAGCCTTCCTCCTAATGCAGCTGGAACTTTTCCAGAGAGGGAGTTGCCATTCAGATTCCTACCACATAATTTTACAAATAGACATTTATAGCATCTAAAATATATATTTTTTATATATTTTTTATATTTTTAACTTGCACAAAAAGGAAAAAACATAAAATACAAGCATCTTACAATATTCGAACTGATGTCAAACCTCCAAGGCTTTCAGGAATGGATCCATTAAAGAAATTGTATGAAAGATCTCTGCAAAAGTGCAATGGATATTCAGTTCAGTCTTTCGAAAACAAATTCACCAAGTAGTTTCTTATGTAAATATTTAAAACCATGTACAAATTAAAAAATAAGAAAAAAGAAAAACACTATCTTGTAAATTATACTCACAGTACTTCTAGACTAGCAATATTTCCAAGTGAAGAAGGAATATGCCCCTGGATACTGTTGTCACTCAGGTTCCTGCAAAATATTGTAGATATTTAAATTGCAGAAAATGTAAACAGCAGATTACATGGTTATCAATTGAACAGGACCTGTTTAAACTTACATATGTTGTAGATGACTCAGCTTTGATATGTCATCAGGTAAGAATCCTCTTAAACCCTGGTTGTCAAGACCTCTGTATATAGAGTGTGAAATGTGTATAAGAGATGTGAGTATCATCAGCGCATAGTTTTAGTAAAACAAAACAGGTTTTCGTATATTACATAATGTACTTCGCATATTAGTTACTGGTTAGAGTTCTTTGATCATGTTATCAGTGCATTATTACCAGCCTTTGTTGTTTTATGGTGTCTGTCAAACCCATGGCCATGGCAGGATTGGAAGCAGCTTTGATGCAAGATAAGCAGTCAGTTGCCTTACAAGACGATGAATCAGGTCAGGAAAGACGTGTACAAGCTCCATTTAGATAAACCATCTATATGGTATTTCATGTTTCACAACTAAAGGAAGTAAGCAGAAATATGATAGGCAGGCTAGAGTGCATGACTGAAAACATGGAAGTTATGTTACAAGCAAGACGGATAAAAGGTGTTCATACAGGGCCTCAATGTGACGTTGAGTGAGAGGTTGGAGGGTAAACAAGTTAAGTCGATACTCAGCCCCTCGAGCCCTATATCTATAAATATAACTATATACTTATGTTATGTAATAATAATAATGTTCAATATGCGAGTATAAGTTAACATAATTACTATTATATTAATATAAGCAGTAAACTCGTTTATCCTCACGAGCCTTATCAAGACCGGTCTATGAAGTTCGGGCTCAAGCTCGTTTATTAAACAAGCTCCAATTTAAGATCGATCTTGGCTAGAGCTTGAGCTTGAGCTTGTTTAACATGGTTCGATTCAAACTTTTAGCGAGCCGATCTCAAGTAGTCAAAGTCGCAAGGTGCAAGCAAGATGGCAAGATGGCAAGATGGAAAGGCTTACATGTACAAGGAGCTAAAGAGGGAAATAATAAGGAAGATATGTAATAGGCATAGAAATTTTAATAAATTATAACAATTCACTATAAAGTTTTTATTGTAGCAAGACAATCATAGACTTTTCTAATTAAGTTTCATATTTCACATAGAAAGATAGAGGGGGGTTTACCGGGTATGTTTGTTTGTATTTCACATAGAAAGATCAAGGGAAAGAGAAAAGATCATATGTGACATAAGAATGTAAGATTAGTGCACTTAATTCATGCATAAGATGCATTTCATCCCAAACTATGGAACAACCTATTAATGTGAGGGAGAGAGGGATTAAACAACAATTGCAAGAGGGATGAGGGATTAAGAAATTGTGCAAAGAAGGGAAAGGATCAAAGTAGCGGTAATTACATAAAGATCAGCAAGAGAAATACGTTGTTGCTTATGGGTCTTTAGGGTTGAACAATTTATGTACAACTCAAAACAAAACAAAACAAAAAAAAAAAAAGATTCCACAAACACAGGCATACGCCTTACCGGAGGCACGATTCTTGGTTCACCTTAAGAACTCTGTAATCTATCCAAGAAACAATCCTTGCTTGAGCCTTAGGCTTGCCTTGTACACTTCTGACTACATAGATTGAGGCCAATAATCGATTAATGTTATTTAACAGTAATTCTTGGATTTTCACCTAAAGTAGGAGGAGGTTGTTTGAGAGTAAAGGAACCCACATACATGTCGTCTTGTTTTTTATTTTTCCATTTTGGTTGGTGATGGTGGTTGTTGTTGATGTTGATATTAGAAGTTCTATGTTAAATTCATACTTTAGAACAAAAAACTAAGAAAATATAAGATGGTGAGAGGCGGAGGAGGAGGAAGAGATATGGGTTTGTGTGCGATGTGAAAAGATACTAAAACGAATTGACTACGCGTGGGTCTTTATGTAATACCGTAGTGTTTAGCGTCTTTGGTATTGATGACAAAAGACACTTTAAAGAATATATAAAATATGGAAATTACTTTCTGTTTTTCTTTTTTCCTTTTCTTTTTGTATATTATGGTACTTAAACTATGGCATTTAGTTTCCTTGAGCTTCTGTAGTAATATAGAGCTTGCTTGGTCCTACAGATAGTTCATGCTTTTCATATACAAAACTATTTGTATTTCTTTCATCTTATTTTTGGGTGATTTAGGATTAGCACAACCGACTATGTTGTATAGACTTAATTACTTAAATTATAAGTATGTTAAAAATAAGGCACCATGCGTACGTGAGGCTAGCACCTTCTCCTTACGCCTCGACTTATAGGACCTTAAGTGCCTCGAGCCTTATAAAACCAAGCTTGAGCCTAAGACTTGTGGAGACTTGCGCTCCTCAAAGAGTAGGATTTATCTTTATGTTCTCTTTCAGTTTTCATGATTATAAATACCACCCGGTTCTTATCGGACAAAGAAGAACATATACGTATAATAAATCAAGATAGTTTCATGTATTCATATTTTAGTTAATAGTAGCATTTAAGAAAAAACACCCTTAATCAAGCAACTATTTTATTGTGTTAGTTTAGTCCGAAGTCCAAACATACATCTAAGTTGAGTTGGTGTAGATTTAACACACGTCAATTCAAGAAATCATGTAAAGTGAACACATAAAGAACTTACAGCCCATCAATGAACCATTTGACTTTAGTTGAATCAAACTGACAATCTACTCCACTCCATGGATGTTGTTGTGGAACACATGGATCACCATTCCACCCGAAACGAAGAGGAAGACCAAGTGCACTCTTTAACTTCTGTAGAGCCCTTACTACAAATAAAAAAGAAAGTTAGTATATATTATATACTAAATTACTTTTTACAGCTTTAAATTCCATGAAATGTTCTAAATTTACTCAAAAACCAAATTTGTCAAATTACATATGACCAATCAGGAGATTATAGGGAATGAAGCTCACATTACATATAATACTTAGCAGTAAACTTGTTTATTTTGTCATCAAAAAGTGCTTATAATAGCAAAAATTTAGTTGAAGAAGTACCTTCCTCGATCAAAGTTTTGGCCTCAGCATGGACAATTTCAAAGATCTCTATGGCACTGATAATAGCATGACTCCCTTTTACAGGTTTCAAAGTTATTGTCAAACTTCTCCCACTAACAGCAATTGTTTTGTTCAGCACAAGAGCACTATTTATACCTCCACTCGTTTTTACGATATCAATTTCCTGAAATTCGGTATCACCATTTATTAAAATGTCAAAAACCCTTTGTCCTTCCCCTGTGACTGAAGGATCAATCTCAGCAAAGTGCAACCAGATGGAATAATTTCTGTTTGGATCAACATCCATAGTGCAACTTAAATCTGGCTGGTTATCAGTGCTAATAAGCCCAGTTTGGTAAAGAGCTTCTGGATAATGGTTTGGTACATTGCCGGACAACTTGATGCTGTTTTTTGTGGTCAAAACACGGTCAGAACTTTCACCAAAAGTAGTAATTGAATTCCAAAACCGGTCTCCTCCCCAGTGGTCTGCACTATAATCCACATCAAATTTAGGACTTTTAGCGCCACAACTGAGTCTTTTATGGGTTCTTAATATCGTTCCTCGGCCCCAACCAGGCCCATAATTATATGCATTATTGCCAACTTGGAGAATTTCGATCGAAAGCACAGCTGGATCTCCATGACCGGTGCTGTGGAAGCATATTGATGCGGTTTCATCTTCAAGAAATACAAGGGATTCAACAAAAGCTTGCTCATCATCATGGTTACTCCAACCCGATTGCATTGAGTAAACTAGGGTTCCTTCTATGGATACATCAAACAAAGGTTCGTTGTCAAAAGTGGGATCCTTAACTAACCCGAAAAATATTCTAATCGAATAATGGCCATGTGGTACCCGCTGTATGTGGTAGCAATTTTCGGGACCCTCAGATAAAGGAAAATAGCGAACCGTCTGAAGAGGAGGAGTGATAAAACTTGGACGGGTTGCGTTAGTAAAATATCCGCCACTATACCCAAAATCTCTATACCATAATGTATTGGTTGGTGGTGTATGCACATCTTTGCGGGCTCCACAGCTTATTCTTAGAGCATATGGTGCTGCATTCATGAAAATCCAAATAGTAGAGACAAAAATCAGACTAAAGTTTACTCATTTCCAACATTAATTGATTCGGCAAATAACATAGATCCATAGTCACTACAAGCCTTTATATACAATATCTCAAAATAATATCGAGCCATGGCTTCTAACTTTAAGCTATCGCAGCTGACGAATTGCAATGTTCACTTAATCTATGAAAGGTTTTGCAGCATCAGATATGATAGATCACATTTCCTTGTTGGAAATCTTGTGATTAGCATATTTGTAGGAAAATTTTATCTTCTAGTTTTCAGGAATAAACAAGTAAAAATTGAATTAAGAACATCGAGTAATGCAAAACAACAACGGGTAGAAGTCAAAATGTTAGAATCCCCTCTCTTACCACATGTTGCAAGCAAAAATCCATCATAAATCTCGTTTCAATCATCTCGATCGAATCTGCACCTATCAGACTTTTACCAAGATATTCAACTGCAGTCAAAGCTAACCCACCCAAAGAAGCTTGCAGAACCCTAGAGTGCATATGAATTTCACAGAATTTTCTTCATTACCTAATTAAAAGCAGATTCATCCAAGCTCTTCAACCAATTTGTTTTAGGTTGAGTCGCACATATGATTCAATCTCACAATCGACTAATCAGTGATACACTCCCAAATTCCGATTCGCATCACATACAACCAAATGTAAGCATAAAACGCCAAAACAAACCAATCTAATACCTACCAACTACAAACTAAACAAAATTCATCAATCTAGCGAAACTAAAGCATCAACAAGCAATGAAAAAGTTATCTGAATTAAAGTAATGTGACTGATGTAAACCTTGGTGAGAAGGTGTGAAAGCTGCAAGAAACACTAATAGAAAAATGAGAAGTGAGAGTGGTGTAGGCATCGTCGTCTTCAATCGTACTGCAATTTCTCTCACACAGAAAACTGAAAACACAGAGTGAAGTTTCTCTCTCTAAAACTCACCGTTGATTGAGAATTCAATGGGGTTTCTAGAGAGAGAAAGACAGGGATGAGTGAGGAAACTAAAGTCTTTGAGGACGTGAAAGCAAATAGACACACCATTTTATTATTTTATTTGGTATTTGGGAATTGGGATTTTGATCTTATAATATTTAATCGAAGAAAATGATTTGATAAACATAAAGTTTAGGAGAAATTTGTTGTATGATGAATTATCTTTCGTTATGATATAACTTATAAGGGGTTGGGTTTGGAAGTTTTTTAATGTGTTTGGTTCGTTAAAAAAAATATATATATATATATATATATATTAATAGTTTAGTTTGCTTTTAAATAATTAAGGGATTAAACATGCAGAATGAAACATATACCGGCTTTACGCTTCTACCCCCAACGGCGGGGGCGCACATAGACACGAAATGTCTTTGGGTTTAAATCTAGAGAAATTTGCAAAAATAGTCCCTGTGGTTTGATCATATTGCAAGTTTGGTTCACAAATTTTAAAAGTTGCAAATTTAGTCCAAACATTTGGAAATTTGCTGCAAATTAAGTTCACACTGTTAGTGTCTGTTAGTTTTTAACGATCTGGGGAAATATGATCAAACCATGGGGACTAATTGTGCAATTTGCTCAAAAAATTTAAAACACAATGAAAATCAAATAAAATTTAAAAGAAATTAAAATCAAACATAAGAAATTCAAATAAACATCAATAATAAATTTCAATAATTTTAATAAAAATAAAATACCACGCATAAGAAATTCAAATAAACATCAATAATAAATTTTAATAATTTTAATAAAAATAAAATAAAGGTTAAAAAATCAAATCAAATTCAAAACTAAAAAAATTAAAAAATAAAACGTATGTAAAAAAAGAAAACGAGAAGTATTGAAAAAGAAAGTATGTGATTAAAATAAAAAATTAAATAAAAACCAAATAAAAATTAAAAATACAATCAAATAAACATTTATAAAATTCAAAATAAATATTGAAAAAATCATATTAAACTTAAAAAAAATAAAAAAACAATTCAATTTCATTTTTTGTTTTTTGGATTTATACTTTCACAAAGTTTTTGTATTCTTCGATTTAAACATGACATATGAACTTCATCAAAAATAATTATAATAAAAAAATAAACTTGCTTCTCAATTTCTCATTTTTCTATATTTATATGCATTTTATTGTTACTTTTATGTACTTTTAAAATTTGGTTTAATTTTTTAACCTTTATTCTACTTTTTAACGATTGTTGAATTTTTTTATTAACGTTTATTTGAATCTATTAAATTTTAATTTTTTAATTTTTAAATGATTTTTTAGTTTTTTTGAGTTAATTACATGATTAGTCATTATGGTTTGTCCATATTGCAATATTGGTCTCAACTTTTGAGAAATTAAAGGTTTGGTCCCAACTGTTTATTAAAACCGTAACAGTATTGGTCCCTGGAGTGGATGCCCGTCAGTTTTTACTGTTAACTAAATGTGAAAAGTCATTTTTACCCTTTAGTAAAAGACAAAATAGACAAAAGAGTAATAAAAATTGGTAGGACCTACTTTTGTTACTTTAGATATATATATATATATATATATATATATATATATATATATATATATATATATATAT
>BJCO01744157.1:0-16658 GCA_018326465.1 Flaveria floridana | reverse complement strand
CTATAGGATCCATCATGTATGCAATGATATGCACTAGACCGGACGTGTCATGCGCTTTGAACATGACAAGCCGATACCAACAAAATCCTGGAAGTAGTCATTGGATGGTTGTTAAGAACATACTTAAGTACCTAAGGAGGACTAAAGATATGTTCCTAATCTATGGATCTGGTGAAGAGGAACTCGTTGTAAAGGGTTACACGGATGCGAGTTTCCAAACCGATCGGGATGATTCACGATCACAATCGGGGTATATTTTCATCTTGAATGGAGGAGCGATCTCTTGGAAGAGCTCTAAGCAAGATGTGGTGGCATTATCAACTACAGAATCAGATTACATCGCCGCTTCATTAGCAACTCAGGAAGCTGCATGGTTAAAGAAATTCATTGCCAATCTAGGGGTGGTCCCTTCCATTCAGGACCCCCTAGAAATTCTTTGTGATAATGAGGGTGTGATGGCTTTAATCAAGGAACCGCGTGCTCATCAAAAGACTAGGCACATTGAATGAAGATTCAATTACATAAGGGATGAAGTTAAAAAGGGAAAGATATGTATTCGCCATGTTCACACGGATCAAAACACTGCGGATCCACTCACGAAGATTCTTGAAAAGGCAAAGCATGAAAGTCATACTTGTGCCACAGGACTATAATATTCTAGTGAATGGATATGACCTTTAATTTCTGTATTGGGATATTATAACCCTTTATTACTTGAATGGATTATTTGGTTATAATGATTCAACTAATATTCCTGTTTTGCTTGTTTAAAATCCATGAGTAAATTATTTACTCAGAACGTCCGTAGTTGTTCATGCTTGTGGGAACAAGTATGAAGGTAATGCTATTATGAACTTGGATTGGTAGATATTCAAATGGATGAATATAGAGCAAATGGTTGCTGCTAACGTTCATAGATATTTGTGGGATTCAAATATTGGACTGACCTGCATCTCAAATATTACTACATGGAATCTTCCTGATTGATCATAAGTAATTTTGAGTAAAGGCGAACATCATTTGGTATCCTCTGACCTGAGATACATATTGGGTCTTGATATTTACCGAATATTATACTTTGACTAAGCTCTTCGCTGTTTTGAAACATAGCAGTACATAAGTCTGAGTTCAGGTATTATATAAGGTAATTGTGAGAGACGTATGTTGTCAAGATGGGATTTGTCCCTCTTATTTGTTGAGAGTAAGATGTCTAAGGCCCGATAAAGTTAAATCAATGGAGAATGATCATTCTGTGTCTCTAGGATTTAACATAACATCTGTGATAAAAGAATAGATGATTGTTTCACCTAAAACATTAAAAGTATGGTACTTGAAGAGGATGATGTTATTGAATGGAACTTAGTCATACGTATTAAGGGTAGTAAACCGTTGTTAGGCGGTATTTACTGCTTACATCAATCTTTTATGAATCTTGTGCAAGTCGAAGATTGTTGGATCTTGTATGCCCAAGACACATACAAGATTGATGTGGTTAGTACGTTATGATTTAAGTCGGGTCATACCCAATAACAAGCTATACAAACACCAATAAATGTTTATTTGTTGATGAGGTCATACAAATAAACATTGACACCAATTTAGAAAAATGGGTTTTCTAAAACATTGCTTTGTAATAGAACAACATTATATGGATAGTTTGTTCATGAGATATTATTTGTTTCATTATTTAAGTTGGTTAAATAATAACAAATAATAGTGTGTTAACGATATAAAATTAAAATAGGTTTTAATTTTATAAATTAAGGGTTGAAAGAGTGCAAATTTATAAAAGTTTCAAAATGGGGGGAACCTATTTTTGAAACATATTTCGGCCGCCCCATGTGGGGCTTTGAGGGGTCTTTTTAGTCTTGGTTTTTTCAATACTTAATTCACTCTTGCACTCTTCCAACTCTCCTATCTCTCTAAGACACACTTTCTCTTACACACACATAGCAAAACTCTCTCCAAAAGTGGCTGAAAATTTCGGATTTCAGGAAGATACAAGCTGAAATTTTCGGACTTGTGAAGGGCAAAGGAAGAGAGTTCTTTGGTGTTGCTCTCCTAACAAGCTTGGTGTTTGGAAGGGCTTATGGGTATACAAGCATGAGGTCTTCTATTTTGGAGGCTACACATTCAAGAACATCATCACCTTCATCTTTTTCATCTACAACATTTTGTTCAAGAAAGGATGATTCTATGAACACCCTATGGTTGTTATGTTTTGTTTGATAGCATACTATTTAACATACATTTTGATCCTTATTCTTGGGTTTTGTTTATGGTTTAAAATGGTAAAATTTTCAGATTCTTAAACCATATGTTAAACCTATATTCCGCTGCGTTTTTATAGTTTAAATGGTTAAACTATTCTTGTTTTACATGTGACAAAACCCAATAGGTATGGCCGCCCATATATGCCTATCCCATCTGCTTTTGTCGATCAAAGAAGAATGAAGAACAGAAGAGCAGGATTTTCGGTTTCTAGAGAGAGAAAGCATCAAAACTTGGCCAAGGTAAGCAAATTCAGCACAATTAGCTCGTTTTATGAAATTTTGACCATGAAACCAAGTTCTACGTGTTCTAATATGTATAAGATGTGCCCCGTTGGATGTTTTGACATGTCTAGGTGCTACGAAATCATTGAAAGTTCGAGTTTGAAGAATTTGAACTTTAAAGCAGCAAAGGTGAGTTCTAGACCCTGTCTTTTAGGTGTGTTAAAACTCTTTTGGGGCTGAAAATGTATTAAAAATGGTTTTATAGTTATTATGCATGTACACCCGTATGTTTTATGCTTATATGTTGATGTTTTATGGTTGTAAATGCTTGTTTTAGGTTTAGAATGGGTGTAACAAGCTTAGAACAGGTTATAGAAATGTTTGGGACTGAAAAACAACTTAGAAACATGTAAGAAGGTGCACATGCGCCCAAACAGGGCCCATAAGCCTAGTATTTGCCTTAGAAAAGTTTTTAAGTAAGGGGATGCGCCCGAACAGGGCCCATGCACCTAAGAAATTGCCTTACAAATACTAAGTATAGGCTCATATGCCCAAACAGTACCCCATGCGTCTGAAATTGCCTAGATATATCTGTGTTGGTTCATCCGCCCGAATAGTACTGATGCGCCTGAAAAGTTCATGCACCCAAAGTGAAAAGTAGTTAAGTGTAGTGCTATGCGCCCAACTAGTGCTGATGCGCCTGCATAGTGCCCATGCGCCCAACACTTGGAAAATTTTCTGAAATTTTGAGGAAAACATAATTTTAGCGTTTGACCCTAGTTTGACTTGTGGGCTGTTTTGAACTATTCTAAGCATGAATAAGTGAGGGTTTATGAATAGTGTATGCATGATGTTATGATGAATGTATGATATGCATATGTGTATGAGATGTTATCTTTTATTGGTTTTCAAACGTATTCATATTATAATATAATATACGTTAATTATTATGTTATTACCTTACGTAGTATGATGAATGTATGAATGAATATAAGTATAAAATAACGAAGTGAAAGATAACAAAGATGAAAAATAAAACATAACGAAAGAAAGAAAAGGCTTGCAAGTAGAATTAAAGGAGGATCACCACTCTTTGTGAATTGATTAGCTCAACTGTGTGTTTTATTACGTGTGATTTTTACCCGTGAGGGTTCACACACAGGGGGGTCAGTCTTGATAACTGAATCCGTAGTATGAAATAGGATCCTTGTCATTCGACCCCGGGCTTTGTGCCAAGATATGATATGGCTTCGTGACAGTTAGAATGGGGCTTTGTTCATAGAATGATGGCTTCAGGCCACGGGCTTCGTGCCAAATAGAAATGGGGCTTTGTGCTCGGAATGGTGGTTTCGGACCACGATGGGGGAAAAGCCTGACAAGATCTAGAATCAGTACGAAACGAGTGAAGTAATGAAGTATGAATGATAAAGTACAAAACGAACGATAACGTAAGATAAGGATAAAGTATGAAACGAGCGATACCGAATGAAATGATAAAGTATGAAATGAACGAATACGTGCGATAACGAATGAACATGTGCGAAAGTAAATAAAGTCTTTATATGAAAAGAGTATTTTATGTATGAAATATGTAAGGTATTTTTATATACTAAAACTAGAACTCACTCAGCAATGCTGACTTTTATACATTTTCAGTTGGCAGATAATGGTTGCTGAGGATGCCATGCAGGGAGGCTACTTGGTGGGCTAAGACTAGCATCCATTCAAGCATATTATTATTTTTTTGTAATGCAATCAATGAAAGTGTTCTTTTATAGTTTAAACAATGTAGTATTGCATTGCAACAGTAATTATAAATAAAATGAATGGTTTTTGATAATTTATTTCCGCTGCTTATTTTATGAATTTTTGCGATTATGGTCCAACTGTGAGGTTCCCGGAACGGGGCCTTACGTCATCCTTGGATAGGAGCCAAACGTTAGCATTCCCACTCATCACACGTCCTTACACCTACCAACTCACCTATCCTACCTATTGGAATAGGGGCGCATATGCCGTCACACGACCACATAAGGGAACCAGGCCGAAAACATCCATACCCTTTACGATGCTACCCCCTCCACCTCCTTCTACGATGGCTCTAGCACCAGCACCTCCGGTGATTGACCCGCCTAGACACTGCCTGTATGACGTGTATTTGATGACACCTAGGCATAGCATGTATGACGGCCCGAGCATCCTTGCTGGAGACCCCTACTCCCAGTCTAGCCGTCAGGCTGGTGACTTTGGTCCTTCCGATCCTACACTGGGAGAGCTACTTCAGACTATCCAGCGTCACGAGAACACTCTTCAACACGCTACGCATACCTTATATTCCACCCAGTTCTAGGCAAGGATGGCGTCCCATGGTGTGCAACGATTGGAATAGGAGCAGAAGAAGAAAGGTTCCGGATGGTTCGGGTGGCTGCAAAAGAAGTGGCAGGTGTTATCTGATTGTTTTCTATTCCAGACACTATTATTATTATTTTATGGGGGTGATGGCACCTTCCAATTTATGATACTATGACACTACTATTTGCTTGGTTGTTACCACATTTGATTGTTTATGAATTTTCTATTATGATACTAACTTTTGCAGGGTGTCTAAAATGGGAGTATGCAATGCATATTTAAATAAAACTAATTAGGTTGCCCCATAAAATAATTAACTCCAAATTAGTTGAATGAAACAATTATACATGTCTTGTGGTAGGGACTAGGAATCATCTCGTACTTGGTAGTTGTGGCTAATAAATAAAAAAAAACATCGGTGTTACGAGATACTTGAAACCATTTAATGAGACACTAAATAAGTTTACTTATGTTGACACCAGAATGTCACCTAGACAAGGAGTTCGTAGTGGAAGGAGGGGAACAACCACGGGAAGAGATGATGAAGCTAGACGAGGCAGGGGACGGTGACCCCTTGATGGATGAACTAGGGACCAGGATGGAAATCAACCACCTAGTCCACCAGAAACACCATGTGAAGAAAATGTCAACTTGGATAATGAAGAGAGAATTGCTAACCTAGTGGCTCAACAAATCGCCAATGCTATCCCAACCATTATCGCCCAAATTAATATGAACCGGGGAAATGCAACCGGAAGTGGTGGACTCAGAAATGATGAAGGCAATAATGATGATGCTGAGGAAATAAGGAATGGGTGTTCCTACAAAACCTTCATGGCTTGCAAACCAAAGGATTTTTATGGCACCGAGGGTGCAATTGAGACTTACCGGTTGTTGGATGAAATTGAAGATGTACTAGACATCAGTGAGTGCAAGACCGAGCACATCGTAAGGTTTGCCTCACAATCACTCAAAGGACCAGCATTGGAGTGGTGGAAAACCATCATTCAACCCTGAGGCAGGAATGTTGTAGGACGAATGAAATGGTCTAAATTTAGAGAACTGATAACCAACAAGTATTGCCCAATTAATCAACTTGAGAAACTGGAGGCCAAATTTCTGAGTTTGGAGATGAAAGGTTCGGACTACACAGAGTATATCAATTAGTTCTTAGCTTTGTCTCAACTGGTGCCACACCTGGTGATGCCAGAAGCCAAAGGTGTAGTCTGTTTTATCTGGGGATTACATCTTTAGGGTTAGAGGCATAATCCAGTGTTCCAGGCCTACAACCCTGCAAGCAGCGGTAGATTTAACCAGCACTTGACTAATGACCTGGTTAGAGCTAGTTGGACAGAATGTGTGAAAACATGGGATAAGATGAAGGCGGTATGTAAGAAAAGGAAGTGGCTTGATGCTAAGAAGATGTCCGACAGCAGTGGTAGCTCAAGCAAGAGAACAGGTGAAGGTGTGAGGCATGGTGATCATGGTGGAAAGACTCAGAAGTCGTACTTAGGTACAAGCCCCTTTTGCAACAAGTGCAAGCTACATCATCAAGTGGAGTGCAACCCGATGCCTTGTTTCAGGTGTAAACGAACTGGTCATTTGTTTAAGGACTGTACGTATGAGCCGGGTAAGCAATGCTACGAGTGTGGGGATCCATGGCACATGAGGAACAAATGCCCTAAGGTAGCAAAGGATAAGGATGCCAGGCCTAACAAACCCAAAGGAAGAGCGTTTGTGATGGATCCAAATGGTGCTCGAAATGAACCTGATATGGTCAACGACTCGTTTCTTATAAACAACCATCCTGGTACAATTCTATTTGATACTAGAGCGACAAGTGGTTTTGTTTCTACTACCTTTAGGCCTTTGATTTATTTGAAAGCTCGTACCATAACAGATGCATATACCGTAGAGTAAGCTGAGGGTAAAATAATAGAAACTAAAAAAATCATCAAAGACTGCACTATGGAACTAAAGGATAATTCATTTAAGATAGACTTGATGCATATAACGCTAGGAGGTTTTGATGTAGTTATGGGGATGGACTGGTTAGCTAAGAATAAAGTTGAATTCATGTGTGAAGAATGTTTGCTTAAGATACCATTAATCGATGGAAAAACATTAATTGTTCTCGGTGATAGAAGCGACATGCTATGTGCTATGATTCCACCTAAAGGCTACCAAGAGTCTCAACAAGGGATGCATAACCTTCATAGTCTACGTGATACCGAGAGAAGAAAAAAGAATTAAGATATACCACAGGAGCCTAAATACTATGAGGTATTCCTTAAAGATCTACCTGCACTTCCTCCGACTAGACAAGTTGAGTTCTAAATAGATCTAGTACCTGGTGCTGCTTCGGTGGCCAAGGCATTTACTGACTCGCTCCACCCGAGATGAAAGAGTTAATGCTAGAAATCCAAGAATTGTTGGACAAGGGATTTATTCGACCAAGTGTTTCTCCGTGAGGTGCTACGGTGTTATTTGTTTAAACGAAGGATGAAACTCTATGAATGTGCATTGATTATCAGGATTTAAACAAGCTTACGGTAAAGAACCGTTATCCCGTTTTGACAATGGATGACTTATTCAACTAACTCCAAGGAGCCAACTATTTTTCAAAAATAGATTTAATATCAGGATACCATCAACTGAAGATAAGGGAAGAGGACATACCTAAGACAACCTTTAAAACTAGATATGGACACTATGGGACTGTTTGATTATCGCTGACTCAGTAAGATCTAATTGAGTCAGAAGCTGACCCATTTATAAGTTCTAGCTGAGTCTGCATCTAACTGAAACTTGATTATTTGATTCATTATCTGACTGACTCTGCTAAATGATAAAAATAACCATATTACCCTTGTATCTTAAATGGTGTTGTGTAATCAATAAAAAGTTTTTAAGATTTCCAAACACCCATAAAATGTTTTTAGGGTTCCCAAACACCCATATCAGTAAAATAACCAATACAAATCTCTAATCAAACACCAAGCCTTGTAAAATTTTTAGGGTTCCCCAACGCCCATATCATCAAGCTCTAAGCTTTTTCACCACTGCATCTCCATTTCTGACTAGGAGGGAAGGATACTGATGGGAGGAGGGTGGGGAAGGAAGTGCGACGGAGGGAGAGCGCTGGAGGGAGGAAGGCGACGGAGGGAGGAAGGCGACGGAGGGAGGAAGGAGATAGAGGGAGGAAGGCGATTAAGGGAGAAGCGTGTAAGAGGGAAGGCAACGGAGGGAGGATGGCGGTGGAGGGAGGGCAGCGGGTGAATATGAGAGGGTGGAGGGGAGGAATGGTAGGGGAGATTTGGTCAGCAAAGACCCTGAAAATGTCTCGGTCAGAAGTATGGGACCGGGTCAGTCGGGTTGTCGGTATCATCAAACGCGCTGACCGGCTGACTGAGTCAGCTGGTTAGTGGTCAGCAGCCCGTACAGCCATTTTAAACAGCCCCTATAAGTACTTGGTCATGCCCTTTGGACGGACTAACACACCTGCGACATTTATGGACCTTATGAACCGGGTATGTCGCCCATAACTAGGCAAGTTTGTGATTGTGTTTATTGATGATATCTTAATTTACTCCCGTAGCAAGGAAGAGCATGAGAAGCATCTTAGACTGATTCTTGAATTGTGTAAGAACGAGTAATTGTATGCAAAGTTCTCTAAATGCGAGTTTTGGATGCGTGAAATCCAGTTTCTTGGGCACGTAGTAAATGAAGAAGGGATTCAAGTAGTCCCAACAAAAATAGAGGCCATTAAGAACTGGAAAATTCCTGAAACTCCTACTGAGATAAGGCAATTTCTTGATTTGGATAGATACTATAGGAGGTTTATCAAAGATTTCTCGCGAATTATATAGTCGCTGACCGCCTTGACTAAAAAAAGTAGAGCTTTTGTATGGGAAAAGGAACAGAACAAAGCATTTGAATACTCAAGGAGAAGCTATGTAGTGCACCTGTCCTTGCCCTACAAGAAGGTGTTGAGGATTTTGTTGTTTATTGCGATACCTCGTCTCAGGGGCTGGGGTATGTGTTAATGCAATGAGACAAGGTAATTGCTTCATATAGACTATTGAACAAACATGAAAGGGATTACACCACTCTTGATCAGAAAGTCTGCAAGACATTCTTGATCAGAAGATGTTAAACATGTGCGAGAGGAGATGGGGAGAATCATTAAGTGATTACGAATGTGAGATCCGATACTATCCCTGCATTGAGTAGAAATGAAAGGAAGAAACCCCTTCGCGTTCGTGCATTGAGTAGAAATAAAAGGAAGAAACCCCTTCGCATTCGTGCCTTGAGAATGAGCATGTATACTACCCTTGTCTCTAGATTAAAAGAAGCACAAAGAGAAGCCTTGAAGGAGGACAAATTGGGCGAAGAGATGTTAACGGGAATGGAAAAGCATTTAGAAGTGAGTAATAAAGGTTTGTATAAGTGCGAAGGAAGGATGTGTGTACCAAAGTATGGCAGAATAAGAGATATAGTCCTCAACAAGGCCTACAAATCTAGATACTCAGTTCACCCAGGAAGTGACAAGATGTACCAAGATTTAAAGGCACTTTTCTGGTAGCTAGGATTTAAGAAGTCAATCGCCACCTATGTGGGAAAATGTCTGACGTGTGCGATGGTAAAGGCCGAAAATCAAAACCCTCAGGAATTTTACAACAATTCAAAATCCCAGAGTGGAAATAGGATAACATCATAAGGATTTTGTTATGAAGTTACCAAGAACTTTTCTCGGACATGATGCTATTTGGGTAATTATGGATAGACTTACCAATCAGCTCACTTCTTACCAATTCGAGAGGATTACGACTTATCAAATTTAGCACGACTATACATCGATGAAATAATGACCAGGCATGGAGTGCCACTGTCGATTATCTCAGACCGTCATAGTTGCTTCACCTCATGATTTTGGAGATCTCTCCAACAGGCTTTGGGGATCCGCCTCGACTTAAGTACTGCATACCTCCCTCAAACCAACGGACAAAGTGAAAGGAAAATTCAAACTCTGGAGGACAAATTAAGAGCTTATGTAATCGACTTAGATAGAAGTTAGGATAACCACCTTTCCCTAGTGAAGTTTTCCTATAATAATAGTTGCCACGCAAGTATAAAAGAAGTTCCATATGAGGCCCTATATGGTAGGAAATGCTGGTCGCCATTAAGCTGGAATGAGGTTGGTGATACCCAAGTTATGGGACCTAATATCATGATGGAAACAAAGAAAAAAGTGTTTAAGATCAAGGAACGGCAGAGAGCAGCCAGAGATCATCAGAAGAAATACACGGACATGAGACAAAAACCTTTGGAATTTCAAGTGAGTGATAGGGTGATGTTAAAAGTCGCACCATGGAAAGGCGCAGTCAGATTTGGCAAGATAGGCAAGCTAAGCCCAAAATACATTGGACCGTTTGAAATTATGTCAAGGGTTCGCCCAGTAGCATATCAATTAATTCTACCTCAAGAGTTGAGCTATATCCATGACACCTTCCATGTGTCCAACTTGAAGAAGTGTTTGTCATACAAAACCTTGGAACTACCACTAAAGGAAGCCAGAATTAATAACAAATTGAACTTTGTGGAGAAGCCTATAGAGAATACTCACCGGTTGGTCAAGAAACTTAGACAAAATCGTATACCCAAGGTTAAGGTAGGCTGGAACTCTAGGCGAGGACCCGAGTTCGCTTAGGAATGAGAAGATGAGATGAGAAAGGAATATCCACACCTCTTTAAGCCCACTCGTTTGGAATTGTATTGAAGCTAAAATTTCGAGATGAAATTTCCCAAATAGTGGGAGAATGTAACAACTGACTCCTAGGTTCTATGTAACGTCCGGAAATTTCTAAGTAAAGAAGGCATGACAAAGTGCTCGCGCGAAGAGGGAACTTCTCTCACGAAATAAAATTCTCGCGCAAAGCATACTTCTCGCACGAGCAGTATGCAAAAAGTGTAACTGGGTAAAAATATCTGAGAATACTCATGCCAGACCCATACTCACATGAAAAGTGCTGCTGCTAGAGAGAGTAAACGACTGTTTAGAGAGGGAAAGTACAGAATCGAGGTGTTTAAGGTATGTAACTCGTGTTATGCACTAAGGAACGATTATTGATGAATATAACACATGGTGAAAGTTAGTGATAATGAAAAGTGGAACCTAATGAACGAATGAAAGTCTTGCAAGCGAATAGAAAGGAGGTTCACAACCAGATGTTATTAGTTCAACTGTATGGGGCCTAGCTAGCCTATGAATATAGGGGTCTAATCCTTGAGATTGACCGAAAGTACGAAACGAGACCCTTGTCGCTTGCCCCGGTACTAGAGTCAGCTTCGCGCACAACGTTAGGGTTTATTTATAGACTTTGGCCCAGTACCAGTTTCATGTACAATGTTTGTGGTATAGCATACGACATTGGTCTAGATGAAAGTGAAAGATAATAATGAAAGTTCGAAATGTGCAACACGAATGAAACGAATGATAAGAAATGAATATGATGATATGTATGTAATGATGAATGATCATGCACTAAATATAAAGCTTTTGAAAAGTATGAAAAAGTATTTTATTATAAAACTAGAACTCGCTCAGCGTAGCTGACTTTGTGTGCATAATAGTTGGCAGGTAATGATGCAGCTAAGGAGTGTAGGCATAGATGAGATAGCTACTCGAACGATCCAAGTCTAGCATTCTAGATTTTGAGACAATGATTGAAATTGTTATGTTTTTGTGATACAACTAAAAGAACAAGGTTTTGTCATGTATTTAAAATTTATATATAAAAAATTTAAATTCCGTAGTAAATGTCATGTTTAAATGCTTTATGCTATGAATGACCAACTGTGAGTGAATTCTGGGAAGGGGCCTTACATTCTATATTAAACTTCAATTTAATCTTCCATTATTGTGTTTTTTTCTTTTTCCTTCTTCCAAGCTAATTGTTTACATGCTTAATTGCCTTAGAAGCACCTGCTATGATTTGTTTTAGTCTAGAAGTTATAAAGCGATTCTAGAAAAATACAAAATCTATACTAAAATTAGAATTTTAAATAAAACAAATCATATGTGTGCGTACACACACACATTTACCACACACGCACACACACACACACACATATATATATATATAGACACACACACACACATTGTTACGCCCTTAAAATTTTGTAAAACTAAAACTTATAATCCAAAATATTACACAACAATTTATAAAAAAATGATAATAAAAGAAACCCCCTCCCCCATTCAATTCTGCCACTCCACCCACCATACACGTCTCTCCTTTGAAATCTCCAAACCCACTCTTACACTCTATTCCCCTCTTTTGTCATACATGCAACATTTACTCTCATCTCCATCTCTCTCTATTTACCTCGTGAATTCAGCCCCGAAAGCCTTCAAATTTTCTGCATTTTCTTCTCCATTCCAGCAAAACTTCAAAGATTAGCTTTATCATAACATCAACCAAGAGCAAACAAAGCAAGAAGGTGAACTAAAGTGGGTTTTCACGCGAGGTTTGCAAGATACAAGGTGTTCCAGCTCAAACTCGTGAATCAACAACTCTCATGCTCTTTGAATCATTCCAAAAAGGCAAAACTTCCTGAGTGTAAGCATCAATGTACATAAATAAAGTCATTTCTTGAGTTTTCCCCTCTTTTTCTATAAAAATCTTACTTTCTTTGTCCAAAAACAGAACTTTCTGCAACACCTACTGCTTTTTAGGAACTCTTGACATCTTACAAGGTATCTCTTGAAGGTAAAACGTGAACCAAGGTTGGTGCACTCGTTTGCACCCCCGAAAACCCCATTTCTCATGAGTTTTAGCACCAAAACCCACCTGTTTTAAAAACCCCCTCAACCCTTGTTAAAATATGCTCAAAAACAGTAAATAATCATCACTATAACTTTTTTAAAAGTTACAAAAAGATTTGGTGACATTTATGCTCAAACTATGTGGGTTACACATGGGTAAATATAGTGTTTCACCTTTAAATGCAACAAAAGATGTTATGTATGTAAAAATATATAAACTAGTGTTTTGTTTCATTTGTTTGGTAATATTAAGCATATGAAATTAATGACATTTAATAATTATGTTGAAAGGAGTAGTAAAATGGACCAAATGGGTAAATATTAAAGACCCGAAAAGCGACAAAATTCTCAAATATGGCCAAATGTTAAAATTTTAAAGTTTTAAAAGATCCAAGCCCTAAAATAAGTATTTTAGTAATAAAAAACAAAGGTGACTTATTAAGTTAGTATGTGATTTTTATGGATTTATTTAACATAAACAAGCCTAAACCGGGTGATTTTTAGATAAAATTTAAAATAGCGTAACAGGCTTAAAACTAACAATTCATGTTATTGCAGTAAGTTTGAATTACCAAGATGAGATTTTGTGGAAAAGTTGGAAGAAAATGGATGGAAAGCAAACTTTAAGGTAAAAATTGTAAATTTTGAAACTTGAGGGACCGAAGTGTAAATTCTATAAATATAACTGAATTTCAAACATCGTATAACTAGAAACTCTTAGTTAACTTATTGGCACGTTAACAAATTTATAAGAGTCATAAAACTTGTCATTCATGTGGTCAAACCCTAAATTTCCTAAAAAGAAAACTTTTTAAAGCAAACTCTTAAGAAAAGAAGCTAAATAAACTTGTGACCATAAACCAACCTAATTACACCTTTAATAGTCTAAGAACATATAACTTACTACCTGTATCTTGATGATAGGGTGCTAGGACTTGGACCTTTTCCTGTGCTTAAAGAACTGTTGTTTAATTCTAAGCTAAGTTTAGTGTACAACTATTTTAGGATGAAACATGCTATGTTTGAACCGAAATTATTTATGTTCTATAATGTGATATTTTATGTTGTGGTGAATGTTAGAACCTCCACTTACCTTGTATCACAATCAATAATTCTTGTATGACCCGCTTGTCTATATGGGTGGATCTACTTGGGGGAATCCCTCAGGCATAGTGCCTTTCGTCATAACCCAATGAGAAAATAGAAAGGGTGCCACACTGAGATCTTGTGGGGTCGTCTGCGTCATGTAAGAGGTATTATAAGAAACTATGGTGTATCATTTAGCAGGTATGGTGCAATGTTTGAGGCTTAGTTTTCTTTATAGGTTAACTGCCAATAACACAAGTTTTGAAGAGGCACTGAGTGCAGAATTGATTGTGACCTCCATAATAGTGATACTTACGTTTTTAAATTAGCTCTTGGATTCTTTAAGATTCGTTTTGTTTTTAAACTTTACGGACTTGAATTCACCAACTTTATAGTTGACCCAAAACCTTTTTGAGAATGTTTCAAGTAATCTTTAATGGAAGCTTGGTTTGTTGGAGAATTCGTATGGATGACCTAGTATAGTGACTACCTATGGGATTACTTAGTTTTGAAACGTTTTAGAGAATATGATTCAATGCCTGTTGAACTTTTGAATATTTTGTAATAGGCTTTTACCTTATGTTTTGGGGCTAGACTTATATAGCCCGGATAAGCTATTTAAATGAAATGTCATCTGATTTCTCTCCTTGTGTGCTCTTGTGATGGTTAGTTTCCGCTGTTGTGTATTTTCCCAGTCTGTGACGTCCCACCCTCCTTCCCACCCTCCTTGGGCCGGGGGTGTGACACATGTCTTGAGGATATGTTATGTTTATATAATATTAACTTTGACCATGGAAAACATAGTGTATCATATAAAACTTATGTTTTGGATAAATATGCAATTTTTTGTTAGAGAAGGGGATATATATAATTCTCCCTTCTTTAATATACCTAGATCACATGAAAAAAAGATTGAAAATTTAGCATTTATTACATAAGTTAGTTGGCATATGTTCTGATCTAATTTGTGTATTTATGTAGGCATGGTTCAAAACTTTGAGCCAAAACATAACATTAATGCAATCACTAACCCTGATTATCTCAGCCTGGAGATTTCCAAGATATTCTGACTTTTCTGTGATGTTCGAAGATTATTTTCCATTATTGAGCTTCTAGTGATCTATTGGCAGCACATAGTTGATTTTTGGATAATACTCAATAACATCCGGTTAGAGCCCCCAACATTAACAGCTAGAGTTTTTAACTATAAGATTAGAGTTACCGAGGATCTAATCCGACGGGTGTTGAGATTCAAGGATCACGTAGAGGATTGAGTTGAGTTTCCGTCTGCACTAGCGAGTGAACTACTTGGGTCCTGTTGTAGAGACATAGATGCGAAGTGCTATCTATTGAGCCAATGGTGATACCATATGCATGTGCTTATTAGGTGTTTGTGTTAGGATCGTGTACGTATGGAGTACTAACTGATTCAACATGAAACCAGATCAAATAGTGTGGAATCCTTTTTGATTGGCAATCCAATTAGTGAGAACAAGAACCTGATCGATCTAACGATTAAACAAATGTTAAGAACGAGTAGAAATCAATTAGGAACGAACTTTGAAGTTGGACGGACGAACTGAGATGCACTAGATGGATAGGGTATGATAATATTCAAAGTGATATCTTTTTCCATGAATTATGTGGTTTTTATAGGTTTCAGTGTCTAGTCGTACGACTGAGCCACTAGCATGGGTCAGTCGTGTGACTGAGTCATGCGATTGATTCATACTCACGACTGAACTCTACGAATGGTTTAGTCATGCGACTAAGCCAGTCTTATGACTTAGTCATGCTACTGATCCAGTCACCTGGTTCAGTCATGCGACTGGTCCATAAGCATGGTCCATTCATGCGTCTGGTCCATGAGCATGGTCCATTAGCATGAATAACACAAGACTAAGTCAAATACACTTCTAAATCATTATTGACTCAGAACTATGCACAACAACCCTAAACCTATATATAAAGTTCATCGTGCGTGCAATAATAAATGTTATAAGAATATGATATAATCAAAGGTAAATAAACATCCAAACATATATATCACATTACAATAAAGTTATTGTATTACACATGTGTAAGAAGTGAAAGACATAAACTTTTAAGTACAATAAAATGGGTACATCATGTATCAACAAACTCCCCCTTGGACCTAGTTTACTCTATCGTCTAACATTCTTCACATGCTCTTCAAACTTCTTGTACTTCTCCTCTTTTATGACTCCTGCATGAATCTTGAATGCAAAACAGAGTCTAATAACATGCTAGAACTGGAGAGCTTGTACAATGTCCTGAGTGTCATAGAACATTAGGCACTTGTATAAAGTATATGTTGGACCAAAAGAACCAATGAGCCAGATCAGAAAAACCTTTAATGTGACACCCCGTAATTTCAGATTAACATCTTCCAAAAATCGTTGTCGTTAACATATACCTGTACACGCAAATACTCGAAACGTATACAAACACCGCCACAGACATCGTTAAACGAATTATTATAAAAATATTAATGCGGGTGTTTGTAGGGAATTCACATAAACGAGATCACCTAAGGAATCCTATTAATTAATAGAGCTTGCTCGTCTAAGTCGTTATCAACCGAAACAAATTCGGGAACGCGGTACCTAAGTGCCGGGACCCAATCTGACAATTTCCAAACTGGGGCTGGGTATAAATACCCACCCACCAGCCAAACACTCCCATTTCTGCTCTTTCTCTCCTACTCCATCTTTTACCTCCGATTGTGCATCCTAGCACCCAAACCCCCCCGATCGAGCCGTTTTCGCCGGATTAAACCACACAACAGCTTAGGAATCACGTTCCCAGCAGGTAGGCGACCATTTTCATCCATTTCATCACTCGTTTCACTGCTGCAAGTATGTGATTCGGGTGTT